>OAMR01000104.1:366482-377786 GCA_900205405.1 Echinochloa crus-galli | reverse complement strand
TGCAATCACCTCATTCTTGGATTTTTTCCTTTCAGCCTTTGCAGCTTCTTTCCTTTGTGCTGCTTCTTCCTTCCGTTTTGTGGCTTCTTGCGCTTCCTCGTTCTGCTTCAGCAACAACTCCTGGATCACGTTGGTCCTACTAGTATAGCTGGCATTGAACTGGGTCATGCCCTTGTCCATTTTCTTGGCAGCAGCGTTCTTCCTTTTCTTGGTAGGAGTACCTGCAGTACTTTGGGTGCTGCCCCCTGTCCTCTTCGAACCACTGCTGACAGGTGTTGCACGACATGGAGGAGACATGCTGTCCAGCAGTGGGCTAGCACGGCTCTCTGGGGTAACACTGTCATGTCCATGTCCATGTTCAGCATCATCGCCTCCTTCATCATCTCCTTCATCATCTCCTTCTTCTTCGCTGTCGCTGTCCACGAAGTTTAACTCCCGCGCAACCGGAGGAACCCCAGGAACTCTAGCTGTAATTCCTGTGACAGCAACATTCTTGTACATACGGTCCAATTCAGGCAGGTATGGTGGCCATCCTTGCTTCAGCTGGTGCCATTCTTGCTTGCCCTGCATCACAGAACAACATCGCACATGCACTTCAGAAAAAAAGAAAGAAGAACATTCAGTGTGCAGGACAATAAGTGGAGGAAGGTGACTCACATTCTTCTCCTTGATTTTTGCCTCCCACCACCAGTTCTCGGCAACCACAGAGCCATCCGCTCTCCGACCTAGCCCAGTGGAAGTCCTGAGGTCTTCGATAAAAGTCCACATCCTTTTCAACTCCCTGTACCTGGACCCGAACTGCTCACTGGTGTGCACCTTACCAGTAGCTTTGTTGAACTTAGCACTTACTTCTTCCCATCCTTTCGTGTGCATGTGACCACTGCTGCATCGACCAAGATCCATTTGCTCCACGTACAGCTCACAGAATACATGAGTGGAGGTTTGGTTCCACTCGGCTCTGTCGGTCTGAAGCTGTGCAGGTGGTGATGGAAAAAGGAATGCATGAACATGTGGATGACAGAGGGGGGTTGGGTGGGGGAAAGGAAAGTACATGACAATGGTCACCGTACCGGATCGTCAGCTATGTTGATACCGCCGGGATGAGCTTGGGCGGCGCGCCGACGACGGCCACCGCGGCCCCTGGCTTGCCTTCCACGCTGCCGAGGCACCGGTCGAGGCTGCCCACCACGGCTCCGGAAGACGCCCCCGCCGACGGTCCGCCGCAGCTACTGCTCCCTCCTCCAGAACCAAGCAACGCTTGGTACTTGGTACTCGTTCATGTTGGGGTACCCGCCTGGATTTGCATTGAGGTTCAGGCCCGACAAGCCGAAAGCCTTTGCAGCTTCTTTCCTTTGTGCTGCTTCTTCCTTCCGTTTTGTGGCTTCTTGCGCTTCCTCGTTCTGCTTCTCCAACAACTCCTGGATCACGTTGGTCCTACCATTATAGCTGGCATTGAACTGGGTCATGCCCATGTCCATTTTCTTGGCAGCAGCGTTCTTCCTTTTCTTGGTAGGAGTACCTGCAGTACTTTGGGTGCTGCCCCCTGTCCTCTTCGAACCACTGCTGACAGGTGTTGCACGACATGGAGGAGACATGCTGTCCAGCAGTGGGCTAGCACGGCTCTCTGGGGTAACACTGTCATGTCCATGTCCATGTTCAGCATCATCGCCTCCTTCATCATCTCCTTCATCATCTCCTTCTTCTTCGCTGTCGCTGTCCACGAAGTTTAACTCCCGCGCAACCGGAGGAACCCCAGGAACTCTAGCTGTAATTCCTGTGACAGCAACATTCTTGTACATACGGTCCAATTCAGGCAGGTATGGTGGCCATCCTTGCTTCAGCTGGTGCCATTCTTGCTTGCCCTGCATCACAGAACAACATCGCACATGCACTTCAGAAAAAAAAAAGAAAGAAGAACATTCAGTGTGCAGGACAATAAGTGGAGGAAGGTGACTCACATTCTTCTCCTTGATTTTTGCCTCCCACCACCAGTCCTCGGCAACCACAGAGCCATCCGCTCTCCGACCTAGCCCAGTGGAAGTCCTGAGGTCTTCGATAAAAGTCCACATCCTTTTCAACTCCCTGTACCTGGACCCGAACTGCTCACTGGTGTGCACCTTACCAGTAGCTTTGTTGAACTTAGCACTTACTTCTTCCCATCCTTTCGTGTGCATGTGACCACTGCTGCATCGACCAAGATCCATTTGCTCCACGTACAGCTCACAGAATACATGAGTGGAGGTTTGGTTCCACTCGGCTCTGTCGGTCTGAAGCTGTGCAGGTGGTGATGGAAAAAGGAATGCATGAACATGTGGATGACAGAGGGGGGTTGGGTGGGGGAAAGGAAAGTACATGACAATGGTCACCGTACCGGATCGTCAGCTATGTTGATACCGCCGGGATGAGCTTGGGCGGCGCGACGACGACGGCCACCGCGGCCCCTGGCTTGCCTTCCACGCTGCCGAGGCACCGGTGGAGGCTGCCCACCACGGCTCCCGGAAGACGCCCCCGCCGACGGTCCGCCGCAGCTACTGCTCCCTCCTCCAGAACCAAGCAACGCTTGGTACTCGTTCATGTTGGAGTACCCGCCTGGATTTGCGTTGAGGTTCAGGCCCGACAAGCCGAAGTAGGATGCGGTCGCGGCCGAGTAGGCTTGGGGAGCGGGCATGAAGCTGTTGAAAGAAGCAGCTCCAAATCCAGGCGGCGGCTGGGCAGAGTAGAGGTTGAACCCGCCGGATCCTGAGGCCGGCGGCGCGGCGGCCATGGGGTTGCACCCGCCAGATCCGGAGGCCGCCGCAGCGGCGCCCATGGGATTGAACCCGCCCGATCCGGAGGCCGCCACCGCTGCGCCCATGGGGTTGAAGACGCCGGATCCGGATGCCGGAGGAGCGGCAGTGAACGTGTTGAAGAACCCTGATCCGGCGCCCATGGGGTTGAAGCCGCCGCTTCCGGATCCACTGGATCCAGAAGCCCCCGGCGCGGCGGAGTGCCGCCAGGCCGCACCAGCTCCTCCTCCCGGCTGCGCCAGCGAGAAGAGGTCCCTTGTGCCGCTGCCGTCGTCGAAGTTCCCCATGCTCGCGGCGTTGAACTCGGAGCCGAGGCCTTGCCCATTGAAGCCGTCCATCGCCGGAGACGAGCTGTAGGACGGTGGATCTGTCGCTAGGGAGAGCGAGGTAGCCGGGAGGCAGACGACATCAGCGGCGGCGAGGATGGCGGCGGGGGAGAGGGAGACGGGAGGCTCGAGGCTGGGGCTGAGACGGGAATGACTCGGCTAGGGCGACGCCCCCTCCTCATATGATTCGGTCCCGATTCGGGCCTCCAGCAGGCCGAATTTGGACCCAAATTTGGCCCGGCCGTTTAGTTCCCGAATGCAGATTTCAGCCCGAATCACTGTACGGCCGAATCAGGAGGTCCATTTCGGGAACTAAACAGGGCCTCTGTCTCCCGTTGCAGCTTTTATACGCCTGGATCTTACTGACGGCGTTGGCGAGGCAGGAATGGCAGTCGTCGCGGCCAAGATCCCGCGTGCATTGGGCCATGCCGTAAATCGCCTGGAAGGGCGTGTAGTTGATCGAGCCGGCCGCGAACATGCGCGGGAACCGTACGCCTTCTCAGTGAGGTTGCTCATCAGCGCCCCGAGCAACGCATTGAACTGCTGCGGCTGCGTCGCGTTCTCTAGATCGCACATGTAGAACGGTGGCGACTCGTCGAGCTGGCCTGAGAAGTTGGCGTTGGAGTAGCGCAGCACGCAACCTTCGTAGATGAGCATGGCGCTCTTCTGTCCTGTGCACTTGCCGCCGGCCATCTCATGCGCCGAGTCGCTGAGGCACGCGCGGCAGTCCGAGGCGCTGATGTCCCCGCGGCACTGCGCGAAGCCGTACGCCTGGTCAGGCGCGGCGCCGGCGACGTTCTCGGTGAACCCAGAGGACGCGGCGGCCGCAGCGTCAGGGAGGGAGGAGAGGATCGCATCGAGGTTGGCCTGGAACGCGCTGCCGCGCGTGTAGTTCATGTTGTCCGGGCAGTTGGACAGCATGTAGAACGTAAGGTTGTCGGCATTGGTTGTTACGGCGAGGAGTAGGAGAGACGAGGCAAAGAGGACAATGAGCAGAAGGATGTGCATGACTAGTGGTGGAGAAAGTCTGCTGCTGCACGTACAGGCCACTAGCCACTATATATGGTACAGTATACGTGAATTAGTCAGCGCAATTTGTCTTTTTTATACGGAGAGGGCTCTCCACTTAATCGTATCCCGAGAGCCCCCGCAGCACCGTTGACCTTGAATCCAATGCGCGTCTACACACCTTCTCTAATTTTTTTCCACACGCTGCCCACAGATCAACGCAAAGCAGCGGACGCGAGCAAACGGATTCCAAACCGTTTTGTAGGCTGTGTTTGATACTTGGGACTAAATTGAGTCCCTCAAATAAATGATAATAGGAGCATCAAACATAAATTAGTTATAAATTAATTACATAAGACGTATCTACTTCACGAGACGAACCTAACAAGTCTAATTGATCTATAATTAATGCATAATTATTAAATTATTACTGTAGCATTATATTATCTAATCATGGTCTAATTAGGCTCAATAGATTCGTATGGTAAATTAGCCTCGACTTATAATACGTTTGTTAATTAATCTATATTTAATACTTCTAATTAGCATTCTTAGGTTGGATGTGACGGGACTAAAAAGTTTTAGTCCGGAACCAAACACCTAGTTGGGAGAGAGAGAGAGTTATTTCTCTCCTATCTTTCGCTCACCTTTTTCTCTTTCTCATTCTGCCTCACGCTAAGGAAGACGTGCCATGACCCCAAGACCCAGGTGAAGGCCCAATAAACATTAGTTACTATTTGGCCTGTAAGATGGCATGTCGCCGCAGGTTTTGTTCTGGGCTAGGCCCATTTACAGTGTAACACTTATGAACAGCTGTGTGGGAGGTTGGGAGGACAGCTATAAGTAAAACTAAACTATAAACTATTTTCTTCCTCATTCTCCATGCTCGAGGCGGCGCCGGCATCGCTCATAGCCACGCATTCCGCCGGCAAACTCCTCTCCTTTACTAGGTTCATAACAAGACGATGTGCCGAGGGGCAATGCACTACTACAGAACTCAATATCACAAACGGTCTATCACAAACGGTTCTAGGAAACCGTTTGTGATGCCCTCATCACAAACGGTTCCAACGGCTACCTGTCCAGCCAGCCTTGGAACCGTTTGTGATGAGGTCCATCACAAACGGTTCGTGTTAGAACCGTTTGTGATGGCCTGGAGGGCATCACAAACGGTTCTAAACACGAACCGTTTGTGATGGACAATCATCACAGACGGTTTGAATTCAAACCGTTTGTGATGATGAGCATCACAAACGGTTTGTGTTTAGAACGTTTGTGATGTCTGACACAGTACAAAACCCCACTTCCCCCTCCCACTCTTCTTCTCCAACCCGACGCCCACCATTTCTTTCACCATCGTTGCGGCCATTTCTCACCCAATTGCTCAAGAAAGGTCACGTTTTTTGAAGAAAACTCTCCATCAACTTTTTTTGAGGTTGGTAACACTCAACTCTTCCAATTTGTAGCTTGTTTGAACCACTAAATTTGAAATTTGACATGAATTTGATGGAGGGGCTCTTTCATCCTCTCTAGAGCTCATTTCTCATGAAATTCAATGGATCAACTCGAATTTAGTAGGTGGATCATTAGTAACTAGCTTGAGGACACATGATAGGCATTCTTCCATGATTCTTTAGCTTGAATTGTTGCAAATTGAGACAAATGTGTTGAAGTGTCTCTTTTTTTTCCTCTAGGCCATTTTCATCAATTTATTCATGTAATATCGAAATGTGTAGCTCTCATTCCATCCAACAAGATTAGTATCTAGCTTGATTTGCTTACTCTAGAAGCTTGAATGGTTGCAAAATTGAGACAAAGTGATGAAAGATCTTCTTTTTTCCTTTAGGCCAATTTTCATCAATTTATTCATGGATTATCGAAATGGTTAGCTCTCACTCCATTCCAACAAGGTTAGTATCTAACTTGCTTTGCTTACTTTCTACGAGCTTGAACGGTTGCAAAATTGAGACAAATATGATGAAAGATCTCTTTTTTTCCTCTAGGCCGTTTTTCATCAATTTATTCATGGATTATCGAAATGGTTAGCTCTCACTCCATTCCAACAAGGTTAGTATCTAACTTGCTTTGCTTACTTTCTACGAGCATGAACGGTTGCAAAATTGAGACAAATATGATGAAAGATCTCTTTTTTTCCTCTAGGCCGTTTTTCATCAATTTATTCATGGATTATCGAAATGGTTAGCTCTCACTCCATTCCAACAAGGTTAGTATCTAACTTGCTTTGCTTACTTTCTACGAGCATGAACGGTTGCAAAATTGAGACAAATATGATGAAAGATCTCTTTTTTTCCTCTAGGCCGTTTTTCATCAATTTATTCATGGATTATCGAAATGGTTAGCTCTCACTCCATTCCAACAAGGTTAGTATCTAACTTGCTTTGCTTACTTTCTACGAGCATGAACGGTTGCAAAATTGAGACAAATATGATGAAAGATCTCTTTTTTTCCTCTAGGCCGTTTTTCATCAATTTATTCATGGATTATCGAAATGGTTAGCTCTCACTCCATTCCAACAAGGTTAATATCTAACTTGCTTTGCTTACTTTCTACGAGCATGAACGGTTGCAAAATTGAGACAAATATGATGAAAGATCTCTTTTTTTCCTCTAGGCCGTTTTTCATCAATTTATTCATGGATTATCGAAATGGTTAGCTCTCACTCCATTCCAACAAGGTTAATATCTAACTTGCTTTGCTTACTTTCTACGAGCATGAACGGTTGCAAAATTGAGACAAATATGATGAAAGATCTCTTTTTTTCCTCTAGGCCGTTTTTCATCAATTTATTCATGGATTATCGAAATGGTTAGCTCTCACTCCATTCCAACAAGGTTAATATCTAACTTGCTTTGCTTACTTTCTACGAGCATGAACGGTTGCAAAATTGAGACAAATATGATGAAAGATCTCTTTTTTTCCTCTAGGCCGTTTTTCATCAATTTATTCATGGATTATCGAAATGGTTAGCTCTCACTCCATTCCAACAAGGTTAATATCTAACTTGCTTTGCTTACTTTCTACGAGCATGAACGGTTGCAAAATTGAGACAAATATGATGAAAGATCTCTTTTTTTCCTCTAGGCCGTTTTTCATCAATTTATTCATGGATTATCGAAATGGTTAGCTCTCACTCCATTCCAACAAGGTTAATATCTAACTTGCTTTGCTTACTTTCTACGAGCATGAACGGTTGCAAAATTGAGACAAATATGATGAAAGATCTCTTTTTTTCCTCTAGGCCGTTTTTCATCAATTTATTCATGGATTATCGAAATGGTTAGCTCTCACTCCATTCCAACAAGGTTAATATCTAACTTGCTTTGCTTACTTTCTACGAGCATGAACGGTTGCAAAATTGAGACAAATATGATGAAAGATCTCTTTTTTTCCTCTAGGCCGTTTTTCATCAATTTATTCATGGATTATCGAAATGGTTAGCTCTCACTCCATTCCAACAAGGTTAATATCTAACTTGCTTTGCTTACTTTCTACGAGCATGAACGGTTGCAAAATTGAGACAAATATGATGAAAGATCTCTTTTTTTCCTCTAGGCCGTTTTTCATCAATTTATTCATGGATTATCGAAATGGTTAGCTCTCACTCCATTCCAACAAGGTTAATATCTAACTTGCTTTGCTTACTTTCTACGAGCATGAACGGTTGCAAAATTGAGACAAATATGATGAAAGATCTCTTTTTTTCCTCTAGGCCGTTTTTCATCAATTTATTCATGGATTATCGAAATGGTTAGCTCTCACTCCATTCCAACAAGGTTAATATCTAACTTGCTTTGCTTACTTTCTACGAGCATGAACGGTTGCAAAATTGAGACAAATATGATGAAAGATCTCTTTTTTTCCTCTAGGCCGTTTTTCATCAATTTATTCATGGATTATCGAAATGGTTAGCTCTCACTCCATTCCAACAAGGTTAATATCTAACTTGCTTTGCTTACTTTCTACGAGCATGAACGGTTGCAAAATTGAGACAAATATGATGAAAGATCTCTTTTTTTCCTCTAGGCCGTTTTTCATCAATTTATTCATGGATTATCGAAATGGTTAGCTCTCACTCCATTCCAACAAGGTTAATATCTAACTTGCTTTGCTTACTTTCTACGAGCATGAACGGTTGCAAAATTGAGACAAATATGATGAAAGATCTCTTTTTTTCCTCTAGGCCGTTTTTCATCAATTTATTCATGGATTATCGAAATGGTTAGCTCTCACTCCATTCCAACAAGGTTAATATCTAACTTGCTTTGCTTACTTTCTACGAGCATGAACGGTTGCAAAATTGAGACAAATATGATGAAAGATCTCTTTTTTTCCTCTAGGCCGTTTTTCATCAATTTATTCATGGATTATCGAAATGGTTAGCTCTCACTCCATTCCAACAAGGTTAATATCTAACTTGCTTTGCTTACTTTCTACGAGCATGAACGGTTGCAAAATTGAGACAAATATGATGAAAGATCTCTTTTTTTCCTCTAGGCCGTTTTTCATCAATTTATTCATGGATTATCGAAATGGTTAGCTCTCACTCCATTCCAACAAGGTTAATATCTAACTTGCTTTGCTTACTTTCTACGAGCATGAACGGTTGCAAAATTGAGACAAATATGATGAAAGATCTCTTTTTTTCCTCTAGGCCGTTTTTCATCAATTTATTCATGGATTATCGAAATGGTTAGCTCTCACTCCATTCCAACAAGGTTAATATCTAACTTGCTTTGCTTACTTTCTACGAGCATGAACGGTTGCAAAATTGAGACAAATATGATGAAAGATCTCTTTTTTTCCTCTAGGCCGTTTTTCATCAATTTATTCATGGATTATCGAAATGGTTAGCTCTCACTCCATTCCAACAAGGTTAATATCTAACTTGCTTTGCTTACTTTCTACGAGCATGAACGGTTGCAAAATTGAGACAAATATGATGAAAGATCTCTTTTTTTCCTCTAGGCCGTTTTTCATCAATTTATTCATGGATTATCGAAATGGTTAGCTCTCACTCCATTCCAACAAGGTTAATATCTAACTTGCTTTGCTTACTTTCTACGAGCATGAACGGTTGCAAAATTGAGACAAATATGATGAAAGATCTCTTTTTTTCCTCTAGGCCGTTTTTCATCAATTTATTCATGGATTATCGAAATGGTTAGCTCTCACTCCATTCCAACAAGGTTAATATCTAACTTGCTTTGCTTACTTTCTACGAGCATGAACGGTTGCAAAATTGAGACAAATATGATGAAAGATCTCTTTTTTTCCTCTAGGCCGTTTTTCATCAATTTATTCATGGATTATCGAAATGGTTAGCTCTCACTCCATTCCAACAAGGTTAATATCTAACTTGCTTTGCTTACTTTCTACGAGCATGAACGGTTGCAAAATTGAGACAAATATGATGAAAGATCTCTTTTTTTCCTCTAGGCCGTTTTTCATCAATTTATTCATGGATTATCGAAATGGTTAGCTCTCACTCCATTCCAACAAGGTTAATATCTAACTTGCTTTGCTTACTTTCTACGAGCATGAACGGTTGCAAAATTGAGACAAATATGATGAAAGATCTCTTTTTTTCCTCTAGGCCGTTTTTCATCAATTTATTCATGGATTATCGAAATGGTTAGCTCTCACTCCATTCCAACAAGGTTAATATCTAACTTGCTTTGCTTACTTTCTACGAGCATGAACGGTTGCAAAATTGAGACAAATATGATGAAAGATCTCTTTTTTTCCTCTAGGCCGTTTTTCATCAATTTATTCATGGATTATCGAAATGGTTAGCTCTCACTCCATTCCAACAAGGTTAATATCTAACTTGCTTTGCTTACTTTCTACGAGCATGAACGGTTGCAAAATTGAGACAAATATGATGAAAGATCTCTTTTTTTCCTCTAGGCCGTTTTTCATCAATTTATTCATGGATTATCGAAATGGTTAGCTCTCACTCCATTCCAACAAGGTTAATATCTAACTTGCTTTGCTTACTTTCTACGAGCATGAACGGTTGCAAAATTGAGACAAATATGATGAAAGATCTCTTTTTTTCCTCTAGGCCGTTTTTCATCAATTTATTCATGGATTATCGAAATGGTTAGCTCTCACTCCATTCCAACAAGGTTAATATCTAACTTGCTTTGCTTACTTTCTACGAGCATGAACGGTTGCAAAATTGAGACAAATATGATGAAAGATCTCTTTTTTTCCTCTAGGCCGTTTTTCATCAATTTATTCATGGATTATCGAAATGGTTAGCTCTCACTCCATTCCAACAAGGTTAATATCTAACTTGCTTTGCTTACTTTCTACGAGCATGAACGGTTGCAAAATTGAGACAAATATGATGAAAGATCTCTTTTTTTCCTCTAGGCCGTTTTTCATCAATTTATTCATGGATTATCGAAATGGTTAGCTCTCACTCCATTCCAACAAGGTTAATATCTAACTTGCTTTGCTTACTTTCTACGAGCATGAACGGTTGCAAAATTGAGACAAATATGATGAAAGATCTCTTTTTTTCCTCTAGGCCGTTTTTCATCAATTTATTCATGGATTATCGAAATGGTTAGCTCTCACTCCATTCCAACAAGGTTAATATCTAACTTGCTTTGCTTACTTTCTACGAGCATGAACGGTTGCAAAATTGAGACAAATATGATGAAAGATCTCTTTTTTTCCTCTAGGCCGTTTTTCATCAATTTATTCATGGATTATCACCATCAAGTACATTGACCACGTTTCAAGGATATGACATAAATGCATACACATTCTACACGAGAAAGCAAGATGAAAAGAGTGTCAACCAAAATAGCGGCGTTCGTATTGATGCTTACGACAACAATCAACGGATTCAGTCATATTATGGTTTTGTTGAAGAGATATGGGAGCTAGATTACGGGCCACGATTGAAGATCCCTCTATTCCGGTGCCATTGGGTCAAACTTCCCAGGGGGGTCTTCGAGGACAAGTACGGAATGACTGTCGTCGATCTTAAAAACACTGGGTACAGAGACAAACCATTTGTTTGGGCCAAGGATGTAGTGCAAGTCTTCTATGCAATGGACCTCGCTCATCATGGAAAACACGTCGTCCTCCAGGGCAAAAGGAAGATCGTCGGTGTTGAAGATAGAACCGAGGAAGAAGGGAACGACTTC
>OAMR01000104.1:334656-356398 GCA_900205405.1 Echinochloa crus-galli | reverse complement strand
TCTTCACTCTCTCTCCTCTGCCACATCAGCACATTTAATGGCATAAAACTTTCATGAAACCCCCACTAGGACTGGCCTAAGGGCATGTACAGCCCACAGACGACTTGACGTCTATATAATTTTGAAGTGCGCATACAGACAGATGAACAGATGACTCATAGAGTCCATAGACAGAGATGCCGTCTGTAAGCTATTTAATGTTTTGCATGGTGTTTAAGATCAACCGCAAATGCATTTGTGTATACCATTACGTGGCTATTTGGTAAGAAAGCCTGCATACAAGATTATAGATGAAATTGTTTTGCTCCGGAAGACGTGGCCTTTTTCTGTCCACTCAAGGTCGGGGGACGTGGGCTTTTCCTGTCCACGCACGGAATCAACAATATCAAGACCTACAGCTCTCCTTAAAAAAAGGCCTGCAGCTTCTCCAATCGTGCTCCCCATGGCTCTAGCTGCGCAGCATCGAGCCGAGCGAGCAGAGGCAGAGCAGCAGGATGGCCGGGCGAGCAGAGCAGCAGGGTGGCCCGCGAGTAGAGCAGCAGGACGGCCGGCGAGGCGCTGCCGGGCGCGCGGCCCCTTCCCTGCTGTGGAGCAAATCGAGCGGCTGCGGAGTCGGAGCCGGAGCGCGGTGGAGCAGCCCACCTTGTTGTCCTGGAGCTCGAGCTCGGGCCGGCGGCGGCGGATCTGCGAGGTCGCGGGGGTGTGGAGCTGGTGGACGGCAACGACGACGTCCAGGCAGTGGTGCGGCGCCCCCTCCACGTCCTCTTCCTCCTTCAGCAGCGGCCCCTTCTCTCCCACGGTCGGCGGGTCTTCCCACGACGACGATGAGGCTTCAGCTCGCGCGCCGGCGCCGGCGGAGCTCTAGGCCGCCGCGGGACCTCGGATTTGGCGGGACGGAAGTGGTATGTCGGGCCGCTGCAGGCTTTGTGGCGGGGGCGCGCGGGATCCGTCGGCGCGCGGGATCCAGAGCAGCCGTCGATGGGAGAAGACGACCCGTACAGTGCGTCTCTTCTTCGTCGGTTTGGCCTCGGGGAACGACGCGCAGGCGTCGCCTCACCAGGCGACGCGCGGGCCGTCGGTAGCAGGGCGCGGGGGTCTTTTTGCAAATAGTTCGTCTTACAGACGGACGTTGCAGAGACGGGCTGTACATGCCCTAAGACGTCCACGGAGACAGCGAAGGCCACATCGAAGGCCGTGGAGTCCATTGAGGCGACATTTTTGGATTGAGCGGCCCGTCATTTGATGTAGTTGATTGATCCTGTACATAGTTGAATATATTTAATGTGTTAAACTAAATAATCTTGAATTGAAAGTGGTGCAACCCATGTTCTAGACTCAAACGATGCATACAACGACCTCGAGAGAAAAACTAGAGGTTGAATTGAGTGGTACATAGTTGATTAATATTTTGAGGGATTTAGAAATAGCTAGGAGTAGCCTTTTCAAAAGAAATCTTGAACTAGAAGGGAGTAAGGAGGAGGCTCAGGATGACTTGCTCCCCTTTGAGGAGATTAAACTGATAGAATGGGATTCTGGAAATTCTGAGGTTGATGGTTTCCAAAAAGTGGTAAGTAAACAAGGGAAGAGGAGGGAAAAAAGTGCCAGTAAACTAAAGGGCACAGCCAGGAAGAAAGAGCCCCAACCTTGTGATGGGGTGAAACTTTCTGGTAGAGGGGTATCCAGGACTAGCTCTAGATACAACCTCAGGGTGGTAGATCATAATGGGAAAAGTGTAACATGATTGGTATAATATGGAATTGTAGGGGGGTGTCCAAAAAGGGAATGGGCAGTTGTATTAAAGAACTCCTGTCCAATAATAAGGCTGACTTTGTGGGCCTGCAGGAAACGATGAGAGATCAATTTCCTGAGAAGTTCTTTAGGAAAATTGACTTCAATAAGGAGTATGTTTGGCATTGTCTACCCTCAACAGGTAGAACGATGAGAGATCAATTTCCTGAGAAGTTCTTTAGGAAAATTGACTTCAATAAGGAGTATGTTTGGCATTGTCTACCCTCAACAGGTAGATCTGGTGGTTTGCTGTGTGGGGTGAAAATTGATAGATTTGAGGTTAATAGATTTGAACAAGGAAAACATTCAGTGAAGGCTTTTGTTACTGATAAAAAGCTTAAACAAAAAATGGTGCTAGTCACCATTTATGGTCCTGCACAGGATGAGGACAAAGAGCAATTCCTGATTGAATTGGCTCAAATCTGTGCTACTAGGCAAGGTCCAATGTTAATTGGGGGAGACTTTAACATATTACGTTTTAGTTCGGAGAAGAATAAAAATTTTGTGGGTAATAAATATACAGATATGTTCAGTTTGGTGATTAATTCATATGAGTTGAGAGAAATCTCTTTGACTGGTGGACTTTACACCTGGAGCAATAATCAAGATGATCCAACTCTTGAAAAACTAGATAGAGTCTTGGTCAATGGACACTGGGAACAACTTTTCCCCCTGACTAATGTGAGGAAATTATCAAGAGTCATGTCAGATCATAACCCTCTGTTGTTATGTACTGATCACGAGAACAAATTTGAATCTCGACCTTTCTCCTTTGAGACAGCCTGGTTAAAACACCAGGATTTCCTGGGGAAGGTGGCTGAGATTTGGGAAAAGCCAGTGAATGGAAAGAATGCTGTCCAGATCTGGTGCATTAAACTAAACAGAGTTAAGAGATTTCTAAAAGGGTGGGGGCAAAGCCTAAGAGGGCATAATAAAAAACACAAAAAAAATCTGCAAGATGAATTGCTGACTCTGGAGAAATTAGAAGAAGTTGCCATGCTTCCGGGGATACTCCTTGAGAGGAAGCATTTTATCCAAGTTGAACTTTTAAAGATATTAGAAGATGAGGAATTGTACTGGCACAAGAGATCTAATAACAATTGGTTGCTAAAAGGGGATAATAACACAGGATATTTTCATAGAATAGCAAGTGGCAGGAAGAGGAAAAACTCTATGTTCAGTTTAGAACATGAAGGCTCTGTAATTGAAGGAGATGAAGCTATTGCTTCTCATGCCACAAGTTACTATAAAGAATTATTTGGGCCCTCTGATAGCCCTAGTATACATTTGGATGATAATCTTTGGGGGGTAGAGGAGAAGGTTAATTGTGATGAGAATATCTTGCTCTCAAAAGAGTTTACAGAAGAGGAGATTAAAAAAGCTATCTTTTCAATGGAGACCAACACTGCTCCTGGACCTGATCATATCCCTGTTGAATTCTACCAGACCTGTTGGGAGGTGATAAAACAGGATCTGGTTAAGATGTTCTTGGAATTCGGGGCAAATTTGCTAGATTTAGATAGAATAAACTATGGGGTCATCACTTTGATCCCAAAAACTAAAGATGCTAATTCAATTCAGCAGTATAGGCCAATTTGCCTGCTCAATGTGAGTTTTAAGATTTTTACTAAAGTCTTAATGTTGAGATTGGAACCTGTGATGGGGAGGATAATTAGCAAATGTCAGAATGCCTTTCTTAAGGGCAGGAATATTATGGATGGGGTTATGAGCTTACATGAGATTCTTCATGATACAAGACAAAGGAAGAAGGATGGCATAATCTTGAAACTGGATTTTGAAAAAGCCTATGATAAAATCAGCTGGGATTTCCTTTTTGAGTGTATGGCTAAGAGAGGGTTCTGTGTGAAGTGGTGCAATTGGATAAAGCAAGTGGTAACAAGTGGAACATTAAGTGTGAAAGTAAATGAGACTGTGGGGCCCTATTTTAAAAGTGGAAAAGGTGTCAGGCAAGGTGACCCGTTGTCCCCTTTTCTTTTTAATATTGCTGCGGATACGCTAGCAAAATTGATCAAGGTGGCTCAACAAAATAATCTGATTAAGGGGCTTGTCCCAGAGTACATCCCTAATGGCATTGCTATTTTGCAATACGCTGATGACACAATCTTGTGTCTGGATGATGACATAGATTCAGCGCGAAATATGAAGCTCCTTTTATACTTGTATGAGAAGATGTCGGGGCTGAAAATAAACTTCAATAAAAGTGAGATAGTGATGGTCAGCCAGGACAGTCAGAAATCGGTAACTTACTCAGACCTGTTCGGTTGTGCTATTGGTAGCTGGCCAATAAAATACCTAGGAGTCCCTGTGTCAGGCTCTAGGTTGCGTGTTAGGGATTGGCTTCCTGTAGATGAAAAAATCTTGAAAAAATTGGATGGTTGGAAAAGGAGTGTTTTATCCTATGGTGGGAGGTTAACTCTGATAAATGCTTGTCTGAGCAGTATTCCCATCTATTGTATGTCTATGTATTTGCTGCCTAAAACTATCATTAAAAGAATTGATCAAGCTAGGAAAAGATTCTTTTGGCAAGGGGGAGGGGCTAAAAAGAAATATTATCTGGTGAAATGGTGTAGGATTAGCCTTCCAAAGAAGAAAGGTGGGTTAGGAATCAAAGACTTGAGGAAAATGAATTTGAGTCTATTGTGTAAGTGGTGGTGGAAAATTGAGAAGGGAGAGGGACTTTGGCAGGAAATTGTAAGGCAGAAATATTTGAATCATTCGTGTGTGAGGCAGTTGAAATGGAAGCAGTGTAATTCCCCTGTGTGGAATGACTTGCTGAAAGTACGAGACATATATGTGCAAAGTAGAATGATGAAGGTGGAGAATGGGAGGTTCACTGACTTCTGGAAGGATGTTTGGTGTGGAACTGTCTCTTTTAAGGAAAAATTTCCTGAGTTGTTCTCTGTATGTAATGAGCAAAATATTACAGTAGCTGAAGCTGCTTATTTGAGGTGGCAGTTCAGCTTTAGAAGATGGCTTGATGAAAGCCTGCAAAACCAATTAAGACGATTGAGAGATTTGCTTAGTAGGTGTGCTGTTACAAATGAAACTGATTCTCCAAAATGGTTGTGGGAAAAGTCCGGTATCTTCTCTGTGAAATCGTTATATGACCATTTGTGTAGGAATGAAACAACTTTGACAAACAAGAGGATTTGGAAGGCCAAAATTCCTGTGAAGATAAAAATCTTCATTTGGCTAGTAGAACAGAATGCTATTTTGACAAAAGAAAATATGTTAAGGAGAAATTGGCAAGGAGATGGAAAATGTGTTTTCTGCTCTGAATTTGAGAGTGACACTCATCTTTTCTTTAAGTGTTCTATGGCTCAGTATCTTTGGAGTTTGGTGGCTTGGACTATTGGTAGCAATTGTAGACCCATCTCTATGGATCAATACTGGTGTTGGGTAAAACAGTGTCTTCCCTATGGGAGATCTGTGTATATGGCTGGCCTGGCTGCAATATTGTGGGCCATTTGGACTGCTAGGAACAAAGTTTGCTTTGAGAAAAAGTTGATCAGGTCTCCAACTGAAATATTATTCCTGGCTTGTTCTTTTTTATCTTATTGGGCAGGGCTTCAGAAGGGAGAAGACAAGGTGGTCTTGGAGGCGGGCGCTGAGAGGCTCAAAGCGGCTGCTCTGCACTTCCATTCCCAGGAGGCAAGACAGGATGATGCTGGAGTGGTGCTACTTCAGTAGAGCAGGAGAGTTGTTGAACAAAAGGAGGAGGTGGACTCTTGCACAAAAGCTGTTGGCTGTCAAGAAAATTTGGAGTTGGTATGATGTATGATCTGGGTGTCTTGTAGTGTCAGGGCGGTTAATTCTCTGAGGTTTTGGGTGTGTTTTGGTTGGTGGGAGGCCTTTGGATTTGGCTCTAGGATTGTTTCAGGCGGTTTGTCTGGTGTTTTTTGTTTAGCTGTCAGGTTACTACCCTTGGTGTAGGACCTGGTCCAGCTAGTTTCTGGTGGTGGTAGGTGGTTGGTTGAGATCTCAAACTCGTGGCTGGATCGTGCTGTAATTTCGTTTCCTGATGGTAATGAAATTCGGGTTCGCCCGGTGTGGAAAAGAGAAAAAAAAACAAAACGACACAAAAATGGCCCAACCTAAACATGTAAGATGGACGCTTAAAAATAGATAGATGAAAAGATATAGTAGAGTTCAAAAAAAAAGTTTTATTCTGCAAACCAACTAAATACAAAATAGAATACACATATAGGCTCTAATTAGCAAAAGCAAAAAAAAAAGAACTAAGATATTGATGATGAAAACTTTAAGAGATAAATCATTTCGTGTTCAGACTATACAATTAAATAAACTATTGATCTAAAATGGATCACAAACATAAATGAAACCAATTAAAGTGTTATTTCATCTATATAACATAAATATTATGATAAAAAAGGCTAGCCACCTGCGTTGTTTTGCGTGGGTCACTTGATAGTTAAATAAGATACCACAAAATATAAAAAAATAAAGTGACAAATGAGTTAACGAAGAAAGAGAAGAAAATCATATCGATATGATTCCTACACAATATCTAACATAAGATGAGAGGAGAGTATCTTTTTAATTTGAGTATACAACATCAGTATCTATTTTGAAAAGGTAGTGTGTCTTATACTAATTTGTTAACGATGTGAAGATCAACTACAGAAACGGCTAATTGTTCTCGCGTTGGGCAGCCCTCATCGACGTCCTTCATGCTGACCCATCAACGTTGTTGGAGAGGGAATCTTCATTGATCGTGGGCTCCCGAGCAGCCGCCGCCCTTGTCCACTCGCCGGGTGTCAAGAAGGCCGGCTCGGCGGGGACCGGTAGCGTGATGGAGCTGACAATGACGGACGCCATGCTGGGCCGGAGCTGCGGATCCTCCTGGACGCAGAGCAGCCCAACGTGGATGCACCTCAGTATCTCCTGCGGCCCAGGCCCGTCGGCTGGGCAGCGCTCGAGCAGCTGTGTCACGCTCCCACGGCTCCAGTGTCCCCAAACCTGCCCAGGCCGGCGAATGTATGAGCATGACCAGAATGAACTCTCCCTGAATTGCAGGATGTAAGCTTCTAATGGAGGAACACTGTAGATAATTGTAAATTAAAGCATGATCGAATTTGAAAGTCACGGCTAGCTTACAAAGTTTATGAGATTGTCGGAAGGTCGCAGGCCGGTGACGATCTCCAGGACAAGTACGCCGTAGCTGTAAACGTCGGATTTGGTAGAGAAGGTGCCATGCATGGCGTACTCCGGCGCCATGTATCCACTACACCTCGAAGACACGGCAAGTTAGGAAATACAAATAGACGATGCACTGCATGCTACATATCTTTGCTATTGGTAGTTGCAGGTACGTACACAGGCTCGTTATAGAACGAGAGTAGAAGAAATTGGAGAAACTTACTAAGTACCAGCGATGCGGCTTGTGTTTGCTACGCTCAAGTCGATGTCGAACAACTTCGCCAAGCCGAAATCAGCGATCTTAGGGTTCATGCCCGCATCAAGCAGGATGTTGCCTGGCTTCAGATCGCGGTGGATGATGGTCAGCCTCGAGTCCTCGTGGAGGTAGAGAAGCCCTCGGCAGGTCCCCTCGATGATCTTGTATCTCTGGCCCCAACTAAGCTCCTGTTGCCTTGCAGGATCTGAAAGTTAAGTTTACCACTTAGTAAACAAAATATCAGGTGCCTCCCCAACGAAGGATTAGTATGATCACTTGATTAAGCACCAGAAAGGATTTTGTCGAGGCTTTTGTTGGCGAGGAACTCGTAGACAAGGAGCTTCTCGTCTTCCTCAATGCAGCAGCCGAGCAGGCGCACCAAATTCTTGTGCTGAAGCTTTGCAACCAGGACGACCTCATTCTTCATCTCCACATGCCCTTGCCACGAAGTTCTGGATAGTCTCTTCACTGCAATTGCCTGCCCATTTTGTAGAGTACCCTGAAGAACATTGAGATCAGACCATTATCAAACATTTTGTGTGTTTATGAGAAAGGCCATTAGACATATATGCATGTTGGGTACTTTACTCAAATTAAATTTTAAGCTCCAGGAATGAAGTTATTACTTTGTAGACTGGCCCAAACCCTCCTTCCCCAAGCTTATTTTCTTCTGAAAAGTTGTCAGTTGCAGCTCTCAGAGTACTCAGATCGTACGTGAGAGACTCTGAAGAACTTCTCATTTCTTCTTCATCCCCATGTCCTGTTGACAAGAATCATGGGATCCAACCTGAAGGTTGCGCGCAGCACAATATTCTTCTGATACGCTAACAATGTTTCAGGAACTTACCGTTGCTTACTAGCGGTATATGCTCATGTGGTTTTCTGTTCCTCTTGAAGCTATAGGCAGCAACAAACAGCAGCAGCAGCGTCGTGACAGCAGCAATAATTGAGACAACAATTAGTGCTACCCTGCTTATTCCTGCACTAGTTGAAAATTCAGAAAGGAAGGTGTTTCAGCCGTCACTGACTATCATTCATCTTTTGAACTGTACTGCTAAAAGCACCAAGTTTTTAACAGCATCTGTAAGAAACCTCATTACTATATAAAAGGCATATGGCATATATATTTGGATGGAAGTCCCCCCTTTTGGGGGAAGTTTGGGTTGATGAGGTCCATTATGCACCCAAATGACTGTTTCACTTTATCAGACGATACATTAGAGCAAGATGTAGATTGATCAATAGTGTAAAGTTGCACCCAAATTGTCGTGTTTTGGTGGTGTAAATAGTTCATGCCCCTCCTGTTTCTTCGAAAAAAAAGACATCAATGCCATTATGACTGATGACATTTGTTGAACAATTTAAGTTACTTTATCAGGGTGATGGAGACAAAGGTATTCTTTGCCAAGCACCAAGGTTATAGACTACTTGGCTTCAAGTGCTTCAAAGAGTAATACGAGCATTTTGGGCAAACAATAATTTCAATCGCGATGGAAAAGACCGAAATCCATGAAATTTGCGAAATTTTGAGCACCAGTCCAGACCACGTGTCTAGAGTGTCCAATTAGAATAACGACCGCTCCCTTGCGGTGAACCAGCAGTTTCCCACCTCTCTCCTTTCCTGCTTAGGGCTTGTTCGTTTAATCCCCCAATGGGAGGAATTGGATGGGATTGAGGGGGATTAGTTCCCCGACAAGTCAGTTGGGGATCTAATCCCCATTAATCCCCTCCATTTCACGGGTCGTGTTGTCGAGGCACGAGCGGCAGTCCGACATGCTCATGTCGCCGCGGCACTGCGCGAAGTCGTACACCTGGTCGGGCGTGGCGGCGCTGGTGGCAATGTTCTCGGCGAAACCAGAGGACGCGGCCGCGGCGGCGGGAAGGGAGGAGAGGCTTGCATTGAGATTGGACTCGAAAGCGCTGCCCCGGGTGTAATTCATGTTGCTTGGACAGTCCGTAATGATGTAGAACATGAGGTCATCGGCGTTGGTCGTTGTTGGGCTGAGGACGAGAGCCCAGAGGAGAAGAAGAAGCGGTAGAAGGCTGTGCATGGCTGGGGGATGATGTTGCCTCTGCTATGTGGCCACTGCAGTGCTAATCACGTACGCTGCGTGCTTCTGTGCTAGCTCGATCTTTAAAGACGAGGAAGGCGGATGGTGAGAACACTTTGCTCACTTTTCTAAAAGAACACTTTGCTTGAAGCCAATAACGCGTTAGACAGAAGACGGGGACTGGAGACCGGAGACCCAATACTCACGTACCGTTGCTTCCTGGGCCCGAGTGGTCGCTGCCGTGTTGACAGACCCGCCTCCTGGGGCCGGCGGCCTGGACATTGTGTAGACCTCGAACTGTATGGCGCAGCTCGGGTCATTTTCACATGCATGTTCATTTCTTGTAATATCTGTTTATAATAAAATTAACCTTTAAAATTTAATTGTTGGGGTTAAGTTACTATGCTCACTATCGAAATCTAGCAAAGACGTCTATTTATAGTTTACTTGGACATTTAAAAGAAAAATACAAGACTAGCTAACTATCAGACTAACCTACTCACAGGCGCTATAAGTTTAGTATTCTCTTCTACAAATGTCTATAATTACTAATATTTATATAGTCAATGGGCCGTGTTTCTTTGGGGCTGGCAAAAAGTTTATCAGCCCCTCTGACCAATAATTAAGGGTATTAAATAAAGTCAGTTTACAAAACTACATTCACAACATTGGACTATTTCACGAGATCTACATAATGAGGCCTTTGACCGCACGATTAGAGAATGGTTATTGTAGCACTAATGTCGCAAAACATGAACTAATTAGGCTCATTAGTTTCGCCGCGCAAAATTACACCCATACCTAAAAGGGTTTTGCAAATAAACCTCATTTAATACTCCATGCATGCAAAATTCCTTTTAGCAATTTTTTACCGGGAGGCAAAGAAACACGGCCCAGATATCTAGGTTTGGTATAGTTTGGACGACGGCGATGTTGTTGTTATGTATTAGATGAGGTAAATCAATGTCTTAATAAAGAAGATATGACGCGTGCAAGTTCAGCCACTTGTCCAATATTCATGTTTGTGCCTCTCATTATCCAATATGGTTGGGCTCAAATACAACTTGCATAAAAGTGCTCCATTTATGTCATATTTTCTATGATTTTGCAATAAAAAAAACACAACACATGTGAATATGAGGTCATTTCAGGTGCCAAGTGCGTGTTTGTATAGAGTTAGTTCAATAATGACGCTGAACAGTACTAAAATGGTGTCATTAACAAGCATCAATAGTTATCACAAAATGGATAGCCGTCCTGATAGTGTGATTACTTCCTGCGCTGTCGTTTGAAAATTCATAACAGAAACCATTTCAGCCTTTGGTAGTATCAGTCAGCTGTTCTAAGGCCAGTCTCTGTGAAGGTTTCATGAAAGTTTTATGACATTAAATTTATTGATATGACAGAGGAGAGAAAAGAAATAGTTTCATGACATGTGAGGGAAGTTTTCATCACCATAAAACTCTTTTAGCTCGGTTACCTAATTTCTGATCTAGGTAACAGTGCAACAAAACTGTGCAGGCCTAAATCTGAAATTGGCAGTCATACTACTACGCTGCAACACGTTCAATTAAGAGCCTTCTTTTCTTTGTACGTGAGAACTCACATTTACCCGGATGTGGGACCCACATTTTAGGAATTCTTTTTTCTATTTACCTCTCCATCCCTCCATCACCAGTCCCCACTCTAGTTCTCTCTCTTCGCCACCCCCCACCTCCCTCCCTTCCTGCGCCGCCCCTCTCTTCCTCTCGTCCGCGGCGATGGCGACGGGAGATGGCTGACTTGGCTGCTTCGACTGCAACACCTGCCTCGAGTGCACCACGGAGCCGGTGGTCACGCTCTCGCTCTGAGGCCACCTCTACTGCTGGCCTTGCATCTACGAGTGGCTGCGCCCCGACGCCGATGCCCCAACCCCGTGTGCAAGGCCGCGGTGTCCCCCGATGCTCTCGTGTCGCTCTACGGCCACGGTAGGAGCTCCAGCTCCAAGAAGCTGCCGCGCGGCCTGGCCAGCAGCATCCCGTGCCTGCCGGCCCTGCAACAGAGCGCTCAGGACAGCGACAACGGCGGCCACCACCACCACCGGGGGGACGTCGAAACCGACGCACCGGCCTGGGCACCACCATAACAGGCACGGCACCATGCGGATGCCGAGCAGTTGGACGCGCTCTTCGCCTCGTCGTCTGGGGACCGCGGCATGATATGATGCACTCGACGCGGGAGGGGTTCTCAGGGGAATGGCGGTGGTCGTGCTGCCGTGGCTGCTCCATGGGCAGGCGGAACTGTCGGGCATGTTCTACTCGAGCCCCGCGGGCGGTGCGCAGGTGGACGGCGGCCCCACGGGCGGGTGGTGGCCGACGACGCGGTGGGCTGCGGCCCACCAGGCGGCCGGCGATTCTCTCCTCTGCCGTCGCTGTCCTCATCCTCGCCGGCGACTAGGCAACTGTGGTGGTGGAGGCGGCTCCTTGGTCTTTCGATCTGCAAAGCATGGACCATTTAGCCGGTCTATATTTCTTCTTATGCCCATCTTCTTGGCTTAACCATATGACCCAACACATGGCACCTGCTGCTACCAGAAATTTTTCTTTTGTAATCTTATCAAAACCATTTAACCACATGCCAAACATATAATGTGTATTCCGTGGTGGTTTCAAGCCAACAATTATTTCAAACTCCATATGAATCTAGCTATAAAACATTCAAAGAAGAGATGTTTTATAGTTTCTTTACAACCACAAAAACAACATTTTTCGTCTCCTTTCCAATTTCTTTTAATTAGATTATCCTTAGTAAGCGTTACTCCCTTCTCTTAAGGACTAGAGACAAAATTTATCTTTAAAGGCAGCTTTATTTTTCACAGGAGGTTATTTTGAGGCATCGTTGTTCGATTAAAAGTATAATTATACATTGATTGAATCGTACAAAGACCATGCTGAACTAAAGACCAAATAAAAACAGTAGGTTCATTCGTTAAATGTATGTTTGATACTCTATAAACAAGTTCATTCCATGCAATTAATTTCTGACCTATCAAAGATCGCTTGAAAGAAATGCTTAATGGAACAGAACCTAACACCTCATAAATCATTATAGTATAGGGCATTGATTCATCAAAGCAGTAGCACCTAACCATTTGTCCTCCCAAAACCAGGCTTGATTGTCATCCCGTAAACTAAACTTTCTCAACTCTAAAATTTGATCTTTGACATTCATCAAGCATGACCAAAATTGGGAATTCCTAGGTTTTCTACTAACTTGTGTGATGGTTTATTTATCACTCAAATATTTATTTCTCAAAATTTGCTGCCATAGCCCATTCTCATTGATCAATTTGTAAAGCCATTTACTCAAAAGCCATCTATTTGGGGTATCTAAATCCACTATGCCTAGACCTCCTTGGTCTTTCGATCTGCAAAGCATGGACCATTTAGCCGGTCTATATTTCTTCTTATGCCCATCTTCTTGGCTTAACCATATGACCCAACACATGGCACCTGCTGCTACCAGAAATTTTTCTTTTGTAATCTTATCAAAACCATTTAACCACATGCCAAACATATAATGTGTATTCCGTGGTGGTTTCAAGCCAACAATTATTTCAAACTCCATATGAATCTAGCTATAAAACATTCAAAGAAGAGATGTTTTATAGTTTCTTTACAACCACAAAAACAACATTTTTCGTCTCCTTTCCAATTTCTTTTAATTAGATTATCCTTAGTAAGCGTTACTCCCTTCTCTTAAGGACTAGAGACAAAATTTATCTTTAAAGGCAGCTTTATTTTTCACAGGAGGTTATTTTGAGGCATCGTTGTTCGATTAAAAGTATAATTATACATTGATTGAATCGTACAAAGACCATGCTGAACTAAAGACCAAATAAAAACAGTAGGTTCATTCGTTAAATGTATGTTTGATACTCTATAAACAAGTTCATTCCATGCAATTAATTTCTGACCTATCAAAGATCGCTTGAAAGAAATGCTTAATGGAACAGAACCTAACACCTCATAAATCATTATAGTATAGGGCATTGATTCATCAAAGCAGTAGCACCTAACCATTTGTCCTCCCAAAACCAGGCTTGATTGTCATCCCGTAAACTAAACTTTCTCAACTCTAAAATTTGATCTTTGACATTCATCAAGCATGACCAAAATTGGGAATTCCTAGGTTTTCTACTAACTTGTGTGATGGTTTATTTATCACTCAAATATTTATTTCTCAAAATTTGCTGCCATAGCCCATTCTCATTGATCAATTTGTAAAGCCATTTACTCAAAAGCCATCTATTTGGGGTATCTAAATCCACTATGCCTAGACCTCCTTGGTCTTTCGATCTGCAAAGCATGGACCATTTAGCCGGTCTATATTTCTTCTTATGCCCATCTTCTTGGCTTAACCATATGACCCAACACATGGCACCTGCTGCTACCAGAAATTTTTCTTTTGTAATCTTATCAAAACCATTTAACCACATGCCAAACATATAATGTGTATTCCGTGGTGGTTTCAAGCCAACAATTATTTCAAACTCCATATGAATCTAGCTATAAAACATTCAAAGAAGAGATGTTTTATAGTTTCTTTACAACCACAAAAACAACATTTTTCGTCTCCTTTCCAATTTCTTTTAATTAGATTATCCTTAGTAAGCGTTACTCCCTTCTCTTAAGGACTAGAGACAAAATTTATCTTTAAAGGCAGCTTTATTTTTCACAGGAGGTTATTTTGAGGCATCGCTGTTCAATTAAAAGTATAATTATACATTGATTGAATCGTAAAAAGACCATGCTGAACTAAAGACCAAATAAAAACAGTAGGTTCATTCGTTAAATGTATGTTTGATACTCTATAAACAAGTTCATTCCATGCAATTAATTTCTGACCTATCAAAGATCGCTTGAAAGAAATGCTTAATGGAACAGAACCTAACACCTCATAAATCATTATAGTATAGGGCATTGATTCATCAAAGCAGTAGCACCTAACCATTTGTCCTCCCAAAACCAGGCTTGATTGTCATCCCGTAAACTAAACTTTCTCAACTCTAAAATTTGATCTTTGACATTCATCAAGCATGACCAAAATTGGGAATTCCTAGGTTTTCTACTAACTTGTGTGATGGTTTATTTATCACTCAAATATTTATTTCTCAAAATTTGCTGCCATAGCCCATTCTCATTGATCAATTTGTAAAGCCATTTACTCAAAAGCCATCTATTTGGGGTATCTAAATCCACTATGCCTAGACCTCCTTGGTCTTTCGATCTGCAAAGCATGGACCATTTAGCCGGTCTATATTTCTTCTTATGCCCATCTTCTTGGCTTAACCATATGACCCAACACATGGCACCTGCTGCTACCAGAAATTTTTCTTTTGTAATCTTATCAAAACCATTTAACCACATGCCAAACATATAATGTGTATTCCGTGGTGGTTTCAAGCCAACAATTATTTCAAACTCCATATGAATCTAGCTATAAAACATTCAAAGAAGAGATGTTTTATAGTTTCTTTACAACCACAAAAACAACATTTTTCGTCTCCTTTCCAATTTCTTTTAATTAGATTATCCTTAGTAAGCGTTACTCCCTTCTCTTAAGGACTAGAGACAAAATTTATCTTTAAAGGCAGCTTTATTTTTCACAGGAGGTTATTTTGAGGCATCGCTGTTCAATTAAAAGTATAATTATACATTGATTGAATCGTAAAAAGACCATGCTGAACTAAAGACCAAATAAAAACAGTAGGTTCATTCGTTAAATGTATGTTTGATACTCTATAAACAAGTTCATTCCATGCAATTAATTTCTGACCTATCAAAGATCGCTTGAAAGAAATGCTTAATGGAACAGAACCTAACACCTCATAAATCATTATAGTATAGGGCATTGATTCATCAAAGCAGTAGCACCTAACCATTTGTCCTCCCAAAACCAGGCTTGATTGTCATCCCGTAAACTAAACTTTCTCAACTCTAAAATTTGATCTTTGACATTCATCAAGCATGACCAAAATTGGGAATTCCTAGGTTTTCTACTAACTTGTGTGATGGTTTATTTATCACTCAAATATTTATTTCTCAAAATTTGCTGCCATAGCCCATTCTCATTGATCAATTTGTAAAGCCATTTACTCAAAAGCCATCTATTTGGGGTATCTAAATCCACTATGCCTAGACCTCCTTGGTCTTTCGATCTGCAAAGCATGGACCATTTAGCCGGTCTATATTTCTTCTTATGCCCATCTTCTTGGCTTAACCATATGACCCAACACATGGCACCTGCTGCTACCAGAAATTTTTCTTTTGTAATCTTATCAAAACCATTTAACCACATGCCAAACATATAATGTGTATTCCGTGGTGGTTTCAAGCCAACAATTATTTCAAACTCCATATGAATCTAGCTATAAAACATTCAAAGAAGAGATGTTTTATAGTTTCTTTACAACCACAAAAACAACATTTTTCGTCTCCTTTCCAATTTCTTTTAATTAGATTATCCTTAGTAAGCGTTACTCCCTTCTCTTAAGGACTAGAGACAAAATTTATCTTTAAAGGCAGCTTTATTTTTCACAGGAGGTTATTTTGAGGCATCGCTGTTCAATTAAAAGTATAATTATACATTGATTGAATCGTAAAAAGACCATGCTGAACTAAAGACCAAATAAAAACAGTAGGTTCATTCGTTAAATGTATGTTTGATACTCTATAAACAAGTTCATTCCATGCAATTAATTTCTGACCTATCAAAGATCGCTTGAAAGAAATGCTTAATGGAACAGAACCTAACACCTCATAAATCATTATAGTATAGGGCATTGATTCATCAAAGCAGTAGCACCTAACCATTTGTCCTCCCAAAACCAGGCTTGATTGTCATCCCGTAAACTAAACTTTCTCAACTCTAAAATTTGATCTTTGACATTCATCAAGCATGACCAAAATTGGGAATTCCTAGGTTTTCTACTAACTTGTGTGATGGTTTATTTATCACTCAAATATTTATTTCTCAAAATTTGCTGCCATAGCCCATTCTCATTGATCAATTTGTAAAGCCATTTACTCAAAAGCCATCTATTTGGGGTATCTAAATCCACTATGCCTAGACCTCCTTGGTCTTTCGATCTGCAAAGCATGGACCATTTAGCCGGTCTATATTTCTTCTTATGCCCATCTTCTTGGCTTAACCATATGACCCAACACATGGCACCTGCTGCTACCAGAAATTTTTCTTTTGTAATCTTATCAAAACCATTTAACCACATGCCAAACATATAATGTGTATTCCGTGGTGGTTTCAAGCCAACAATTATTTCAAACTCCATATGAATCTAGCTATAAAACATTCAAAGAAGAGATGTTTTATAGTTTCTTTACAACCACAAAAACAACATTTTTCGTCTCCTTTCCAATTTCTTTTAATTAGATTATCCTTAGTAAGCGTTACTCCCTTCTCTTAAGGACTAGAGACAAAATTTATCTTTAAAGGCAGCTTTATTTTTCACAGGAGGTTATTTTGAGGCATCGCTGTTCAATTAAAAGTATAATTATACATTGATTGAATCGTAAAAAGACCATGCTGAACTAAAGACCAAATAAAAACAGTAGGTTCATTCGTTAAATGTATGTTTGATACTCTATAAACAAGTTCATTCCATGCAATTAATTTCTGACCTATCAAAGATCGCTTGAAAGAAATGCTTAATGGAACAGAACCTAACACCTCATAAATCATTATAGTATAGGGCATTGATTCATCAAAGCAGTAGCACCTAACCATTTGTCCTCCCAAAACCAGGCTTGATTGTCATCCCGTAAACTAAACTTTCTCAACTCTAAAATTTGATCTTTGACATTCATCAAGCATGACCAAAATTGGGAATTCCTAGGTTTTCTACTAACTTGTGTGATGGTTTATTTATCACTCAAATATTTATTTCTCAAAATTTGCTGCCATAGCCCATTCTCATTGATCAATTTGTAAAGCCATTTACTCAAAAGCCATCTATTTGGGGTATCTAAATCCACTATGCCTAGACCTCCTTGGTCTTTCGATCTGCAAAAGCATGGACCATTTAGCCGGTCATATTTCTTCTTATGCCCATCTTCTTGTCAAAAAATCTACATCTATAGTAGTCTAATTTTTTCAGCACCTCCCTCGGTATTTCGAAAAATAAAAGCATAAATGGAGCAAGACTACTGGGCCCACCTCGCTCGATGTTGTTGCTTCCCCGCCGCAGCGCCGCCCCGCTCCACCCGTCTCCACCAAGCTATAGGCAGCAACAAACAGCAGCAGAAGCGTCGTGACAGTAGCAAGAATTGAGACAACAATTAGCGCTGCCCTGCTTACTCCTGCACTAGTTGAAAATTCAGAAAGGAAGGTGTTTCAGCCGTCACTGACTATCATTCATCTTTTCAACTGTACTGCTAAAAGCACCATGTTTTTAACAGCACCTGTAAGAAACCTCATTACTATATAAAAGGCATATGGCATATATTGGATGGAAGTCCCCCCTTTTGGGGGAAGTTTGAGCTGATGAGGTCCATTATGCACCCAAATGACTGTTTCACTATATCAGACGATACATTGGAACGAAATGTAGATCGATCAAGTGTAAAGTTGCACCCAAATTATCGTGTTTTGGTGGTGTAAATTGTTCATGCCCCTCCTGTTTCTTCGAAAAAAAGACATCAATGTCATTATGACTGATGACATTTGTTGAACAATTTAAGTTACTTTATCAGGGTGATGGAGACAAAGGTATTCTTTGCCAAGCACGAAGGTTATGGACTACTTGGCTTCAAGTGCTTCAAAGAGTAATACGGAGTAGCATTTTGGGCAAATAGTAATTTCAATCGCGATGGAAAAGACCAAAATTCATGAAATTCGTGAAATTTTGGCCGGAATTTTGAGCACCAGTTCAGACCGGCCTCGTGTCTAGAGTGTCCAATTAGAATAACGACCGCTCCCTTAGGGTGAACCAGCAGTTTTCCACCTCTCTCTCCTTTCCTCCTTAAGGCTTGTTCGTTTAATCCAGCTCCAAGAAGCTGCCGCGCGGCCTGGCCAGCAGCATCCCGCGCCGGCCGGCCCTGCAACAGAGCGCTCAGGACATCGACAACGGCGGCCACCACCACCACCACCGGGGGGACATCGAAACCGACGCGCCGGCCTGGGCACCACCATAACAGGCGCGGCACCATTCGGATGCCGAGCAGTTGGACGCACTCTTCGCCTCGTCGTCCGGGGACCGCGGCATGATGCACTCGACACGGGAGGGGTGCTCGGGGGCATGGCGGTGGCCGTGCTGCCGTGGCTGCTCCGTGGGCAGGCGGAGCCGCCGGGCATGTTCTACTCGAGCCCCGCGGGCGGTGCGCAGGTGGACGGCGGCCCCACGGGCGGGTGGTGGCCGACGACGCGGTGGGCTGCGGCCCACCAGGCGGCCGGCGATTCTCTCCTCTGCCGTCGCTGTCCTCATCCTCGCCGGCGACTAGGCAACTGTGGTGGTGGAGGCGGGGGCGGAGACGGGGTGGAGCGGGGCGGTGCTGCGACGGGGAAGCAACAACATCGAGCGAGGTGGGCCCAGTAGTCTTGCTCCATTTATGCTTTTATTTTTCGAAATGCCGAGGGAGGTGCTGAAAAAATTAGACTACTATAGATCTAGATTTTTTTGACAAGAAGATGGGCATAAGAAGAAATATAGACCGGCTAAATGGTCCATGCTTTGCAGATCGAAATACCAAGGAGGTCTAGGCATGGTGGATTTAGATACCCCAAATAGATGGCTTTTGAGTAAATGGCTTTACAAATTGATCAATAAGAATGGGCTATGGCAGCAAATTTTGAGAAATAAATATTTGAGTGATAAAACCATCACACAAGTTAGTAGAAAACCTAGGAATTCCCAATTTTGGTCATGCTTGATGAATGTCAAAGATCAAATTTTAGAGTTGGGAATGTTTAGTTTATAGGATGACAATCAAGTCCGTTTTTGGGAGGACAAATGGTTAGGTGCTACTGCTTTGATTGATCAATGCCCTATACTATAATGATTTCTGAGGTGTTAGGTTCTGTTTCATTAAGCATTTCTTTCTTGCGATTTTTGATAGGTCAGAAATTAATTGCATGGAATGAACTTGTTGATAGAGTATCAAACATACATTTAACGAATGAACCTATTGTTTTTATTTGGTCTTTAGTTCAGCATGGTCTTTTTACGATTCAATCAATGTATAATTATACTTTTAATCAAACACCGATGCCTCAAAATAACCTCCTGTGAAAATTAAAGCTGCCTTTAAAGATATTTTTTTTCTCTGGACCTTAAGAGAAGGGAGTAACGCTTATTAAGGATAATCTAATTAAAAGAAATTGGAAAGGAGATGAAAAATGTTGTTTCTGTGGTTGTAAAGAAACTTTAAAACATCTCTTCTTTGAATATTTTATAGCTAGATTTATATGGAGTTTGAAATAATTGCTGGCTTGAAACCACCACGGAATACACATTATATGTTTGGCATGTGGTTAAATAGTTTTGATAACATTACAAAAGGAAAATTTCTCGTAGCAGCAGGCACCATGTGTTGGGTCATACGGTTAAGTTGAAATGATATAATCTTTGACAAATCATGTTTATATTCTCCTTTGCAGATCCTTTTCAGGGTACTCACTGGATATGGTCATGGGCTCTCCTCCAGAAGGAGGAAGAAAAAAGCACCATAAGAACGGCGTGTCATCACTTGAAGGCCTTATCCATGAAAATATTCAGCAGGTATGGGTGGAGGTTTAGTAATAGATTAAGCTATTAGAGCGGTTGTTTTGCTTGGTCTTTATTTGTTTATGCCGGCTTTCATGCTTGTGCCATGTGTGCTATGAGGAGACAGAGTCTCTGATATAATAAGAACTTGTAATAATTTTTAGGCCTTATGCATTGGATTGCAGCGGCCGGGACACTTTCATTCACTTAGTGAAAACTTCCCTTTATCTTAAAAAAAACTGTAGAGAGACTAGGCATGAGACCTGGCCGGAGACGTTGCTTACCGGTGTTTCGTGGGCCAGATAGTCCGTTACCGTTGACCGGCACCGCCGCCCCTCCCGGCGCCGGCGCTGGTGACATGGCTGCCTGGGCGCCCTCGGCGTTGTAGAACTCATAGACCTCGAACCGGACGTAGCAGTACCGGGAGAAGACCCGGCCGCCCTCCTTCCCGTCACAGCACTTGGGTAGTTCCCCGACGGCTATGTCGAGGCACAGTTTGCAGTTGTCCGCGGTGATGTCCCGCCTGCACTGGGCAGCGCCATAGATCGTTTTGAAGCTCGTGTGGTTGACCGCGCCGGCCGCGAACATACGCGGGGACCCGAAAGCAGCCTTCCTGGTGAGGTCTTTCATCAGATCGCCGAGCTGCGACATGAACTGCACCGGCTGCGTCGCGTTGTCCATGTTGGGCACCGATCTGATGGGATTCTGCGGCATGTCGGACCTAACGATGAAGCTCGTGTTATTGGAGTACCACAGCTGGCAACCTTCGTAGATGACCAAGGCGCTCTTCTGGCCTGCGCACAAGTTGTCCATAGCACGGGCCGTGTTGTTGAGGCACGAGCGGCAGTCCGACATGCTGATGTCTCCGCGGCACTGCGCGAGGTCGTACACCTGGTCGGGCGTGGCGGCGCTGGTGGCGATGTTCTCGGCGAAACCAGAGGACGCGGCCGCGGCTGCGGGAAGGGAGGAGAGGCTTGCATTGAGATTGGACTGGAAAGCGATGCCGCGGGTGTAATTCATGTTGCTTGAGCAGTCGGTGATGATGAAGAACATGAGGTCATCGGCGCTGGTCGTTGGGCTGAGGAGAGCCCAGAGGAGAAGTGGCAGTAGAAGGCTGTGCATGGCTAGGGGGATGTTGCTACTGCTATATGGCCACTGCAGTGCTAATCACGTACGCTGCGTGTGCTTCTGTGTGCTAGCTCTTTAAAGACGAGGAGGAAGGCGGATGGTGCGAACACTTTGCTTGGCTTTTCTCACGGTGATTGGTCGTCCCTTTCCCTTCAACCCTGTGGGTCTCATTTGGAAATATACTTTGATTGGACGGGACGTACTGGAGACCCGGTCACACCGTGGACCGTACCAAGACTCACCGTTGCTTCCTGGGTCCGAGTGGTCGCTGCCGTTAACGACAGACCCGCCTCCCGAGGCCGGCAGCCTGGACATTGTAGACCTTGAACTGGATGGCGCAGCTCGGGTACACGAGGCGACCGGGTGCCCTGCCCGCCGTCGCAACAGGTTAATTTCCATGTATTCATCCCTGCCAGGCCCGGATCCATCGCCTGGGGGTCGGGGGCGCCTCCGGCGAGGGTCAACGCCGGCACCACGCACTCGGCGGCTCGGCGCGCCGGGCATGGCGCCCGCAACGGCGCGTGGGCACGCGGGTGGCGGCTCAGCGTCCGCGGCGGCGAGTGGGCGCGCTAGGCCTGT
>OAMR01000104.1:307037-328384 GCA_900205405.1 Echinochloa crus-galli | reverse complement strand
TCGAACGCCGCGTGCACCTACCGCACAGTTGCACCGCCCGACGCCCTGCTGCCGCCCCGACGACCGCTCGCGGACCGCCCTTGACCCGCGCACGCGTGTACGTACCCGCCGCACCGCCCGCCGGCGCCCACCGACACGTCGCCCTGTCGCCACAGCACTGCCCCGCCGCGACCCCACGCCGTGTTGTCGCTTCGCTACCTCGCCGCTCGTGCTAGCCCTGTGCATGGTACCTCTGTGTCGCTGCACTCGTCGCCGAGTCGTCACCTCGCCTCCACAGCGCCGCCGAGAATCCCGCCGGCAACCATCAATCCTCTCCGCGGAGCTCTCCTTGGCGCCGAGCGCCCCACTCCGACGAACCGCCTTGCGTGGCCTATAAATAGAGCACTCAGGCCTTCCCCTCCACTCCACAAAACCTACCCAGCCATCCTCGTACGCCTCCCCAACCTCCACCGCTCCACCGCCGCTCCATTGCCGCCGCCGCCACTGGCCCTCGTGGGCAGCACGCCTCCGACCTTCCCCGCCCTAAGTAAGGACGGGAATCAACTCCCCTATTCCCCCTCTCACTCCCATCTAGAGCTCAGCCGCCGCCATCGCCCGTAACGCCGGCAATTTCACCGCCGGCGCCCTACAAGAGAATCAAGTCTCCACGAAACCCTAGCAAGGCCCAAGCCTCCGGCGACGGGCCTCCGCTGCGCTCCGGCAGGAGCCGGCCTATGTCGTGGATGTGAAATTTGGAACATATCCAACACTTTCGTGGTGTTGGATGATGGTCAAGGTCCATGGATTTTGATGCCCTTGGTAGTTACTGTCTTGATGTGCGAATGCATTCTTTTTAGCCCTGACGGCCTATGTCGTGGATGTGGAATTTGGAACATATCCAACACTTTCGTGGTGTTGGATGATGGTCAAGGTCCATGGATTTTGATGCCCTTGGTAGTTACTGTCTTGATGTGCGAATGCATTCTTTTTAGCCCTAGTTATGCGAACCGGACCGAACCGGCCGGTCCGACCGGGAACCGAAGGCCTCACTGGTTCGGTTCACTTAAAAGACCGCCTGTGCAATTGAACCAGAATTAACCGGTTGAACCGTCCGGTTTAATGGAAAACTGGTATAAAACCGGGCAGACGAACCGCCCTAGTTAGGCCTCACTGGTTCGGTTCACTTAAGAGACCGCCTGTGCAATTGAACCGAAATTAACCGGTTGAACCGTCCGGTTTTAATGGAAAACCGGTATAAAACCGGGCAGACGAACCGCTCGCATCGCGCAGGAGGGGGAGTGCTGGCGTGGAAAGCTGAAGAAACCTAAAAAACATGCACCTAGGGGGTTTCGAACCCCAGACCTCCACCATGCAAGGCTGGCGCTCTACCACCAGACCACTTCGGTGGTTGTGTTAGGAATCAAATATACACATATTTAAACCGTTTGAACCGGCGGTCCAACCGTTTTAAACCATTGAACCATCGAACCGAGGGCTTGAACGGTTCGATTACCGGTCCGGTTCAAATAACTATGTTTTTAGCATGAGATTAATCTCAGTTCTCGAGTAGATGAGATTATCTGATGCAAACAAGTACAGAACTTTGAGAAAGCGTACTGTGTCACCTATGGAAATCTTTTATTTTTGTGCTCGATATATTATTCTGCTCTTCCAATTAAATGGGTTTCCAAAAGTTGAGATGTAGTTTCTCTCATGTTAGTTTCTTAATCACTGTGAGGATAGTTGTTTGCTCCCTGATAATATCGGCGATGGTGGGCGGATGGCGAGACCTGGTCGTGGGCTACTAAAATAATATCACTTGAGTGGACCATGATAAACAAACCAGTCATACGAAGCGCTTTTAAAAATACTTTATATTCGCTCTTTCATGTAACCACAATTATTCCATATTGCTAATAGACAATAGATTGGAGAGTTTTTCTCTATAAAGTAAAGACCAACTATCTCGAATATAATGTGCCTTTAGATTTGATGATGAGAATACCTATAAAGCTCTCTATACATGAGATGAGTGAGCCCTCATCCGAGTCGACGTCGACGCAAAAGCTTCGTGTCAGGTTGTGCCGTCCTCCTCAACGCTAACAGCCGGAGCCGGCGCCGCGCTGCTCACGGACGCCTCCATCGAGCTCTTCGTGCGCTTCACCCGCACCGCGGGCGTCAACTCCTACGGCAAGGCCATGGGTGATCATCATATATTATATATATATATATATATATATATAAGCAGGCGATGTTGTTTGGGATCGAGTTGCCCCGATCTCCTCTTGGTTGCTAGCTTGCATTAATAAGGCTCGATCTCCTCTTGATTGCTAGCTCGCATTAGGAATCTAAATCTGTTAACAAATACATACAGTAGTAAATAGTTATTAATCGTTTGTTTATAATAGAAGATTTGATCACGCCTTCTCTGCTTCCTCCTTTCCTTTTTGGTCGCCCTTCGCCTTCGCCATGCCCATGAGTTGGCAAGTGCGCACGCCCCAAATCCTGCCCCGTCCCTTTCCATCTTTACCCCACGTCGTCCTTCAATGACAAGAGCAGTGCAAATGGGCTGGAAACCGAATCTTACCCAACCCCATCCAATTGGGCTGGACACGTTTGATTAATCCACCCCAATCCACTCCACCAGAGACAATAACCAAACCACACCAAACTGATTAGTTTCTCAGCCCATAACAAAACCAAACCAATGGATCATCTAGAGGCTCAACCCATTTCAAACCCACTTCCCAACCCACGGGTTCTCCCCTCCACCTTGCACTGCACAAAAGCATAAAGCTGCAGCAGCAAGCCACGGGTTCTGGGTGTACTCGCCCGATCAGGCTTCTCATGTTAAACTGTTAAAGCTTAGTAACATGTGCATGGCCCCTTCCTTGGAACATAACAGCAATTACGAGTACCCTATAAATGCATAGATTAGAACAAATACACATGACCTGCAGAAGCAAGCATTACTGGACTTGGTACAGATACGCATACATGCACAGAAGCAAACATGAATTGACTCGGTACAGATAGGCATGACTTGCAGAAGCAAACATAGCTGACGGTGGCTACGTTTTGATCAAGAACTTGTTGGAGTGATACATGAAGGATGACTGAAAAGACATGCTATCACTGAAACTACAAGTTCCTTCTGAATGCTTGAGCTACCAATAACGGCCCATCTGCCCTGTTTTCCCTGATCGTCTCCTGATGTTACTTGTATGCGCAGATTATCAGCGTTACAGCTAGAGCAATAATTGCCAGAACTGTGAAGATGAGTGCCTGCAGGTAACCATCAAAATCAAGGTGTCAGACGAAATTGAACAGTATCAAGGTCGAGCACGCAAGTACATTGGAATGAAATTTAAAGAAATGGTGTGTCACCATGTCCACTGTACAATCATTTAGATTATATAAGTTTTGCATCATAGACGAAATGATATGTGAATAGCCAAACAAATGTGTCGCGCGCCTCCCAGCATATATGGGTCTTCTGATAACATACATCATATTTTTTGTGCCATTTTTTCTTCAGGGAAATGGGTTATGCCCAGGAAATGGGCACACTGTCAACTACTAATTAACAAACATGTGAGATCATATTAGCTACCAGGACCTGTGATGTTTTATAGACATGAACAGCAGCATTTTGACTGGGGAATACGTCAGATACCCTGGAAAGTAACATTTCAAGGGATTAGGACTCACCGCAATAAAATTGAAGGACTTTCAACACTACATGTGACCAACTAACAGATATCAAACTATCTTGGCCAAGAATGATACCTTCACAAGAATGTAGGAACTTGAGTGAGATCCTCACGTGGAACTGAAACACTTATTCCAGATGGGGTGACAAAGGTGACCATGTTGCTTTCAGTAGGTTAATTTCTTGACCTGGAATAAATCACACATAATAAAGTCCAGTTCAACATGCTTATAAGAAACCATTCTAGAAAAAAAAAGAACTTTAGTGGAACAGAGGCACAGAGCACAGACTAATTGATTAACCCAAAAGAAATTAGCTGTTGTCAGAGGCACTAATCTGGCTGTGCAGTGCAAATATGCAAGCCAACGCTGTAATTTTCTTTTTTTAAAAAGTTATACACTAATAAAAAAGTTATACAGCAAAGGCAAGATAAAGTAGATATGTCCCCATCCACATATCTGGTTAACAACAACATCTAGCAGTAGCACTGCTAGCTCCTGAACCACAGGAGGAAGCACATCAACCATTCATGCATCACCAACAAGAAGATGATTCTTAGCAAAGCCTATCTGACCCCATTCCATCATCCTTATATGAAATATATTATTCTGGCATCTAAATGACTTGTCTGAGTAGTGAATATAACTGCACACATGGTGAGTGCCTACATGACTGGTCCTGCCAAGCACACCAGCATCACCAAACCATATTAAACCACGTGACAGGTTCTGTCTCCGATTCGATCAAGCCAAAATGGGAAAGAGAATGCTGAACTATAAAGAGAAATGGACAGTGGACACTAGAACTTGGTACTAAAAGGTGTTGCAGTATTTTTGCCTATTCGGAAACTAATCAGATATGGCTTCAGAGAACTTAACTGAAAACAAGGAAGACGATATATTGCAACACAACAATGGGACAACCAATAAATCCAGGGGCTAAACATCATTCAGCAAAACCATATTCCCAATCAGAGCACAGCACGCACAGACTAGTCATATCCTATACAGTGGAAATGCAATTACAGGAGAAAAATCATCCAAGGTGCCTGCTCGCAACTTCATCAGAGGCGGACGGCCGTCCAATTTTGGGAAGACATACTGCGCTGGCACCTTAGCCTACATTATCTCTACATTTGACCTAAAAATCACCATAAATCTCTAGTTTCATACCTTGGGAGCCAACGTTGGTGGAGATGGAAGAACTCACGTCGTCGATGGACCCGGCCTGGGAGGTGGGAGGGGAGGACGCCGGCGCTTCCACCACCCGTACCCTCGCCGCGGGCGCACGGGCCGCAGGCCCACGCGGACGGACCCGGACTGCGAGAGCCGGCTGACGCTGCTGGACGGCGACGTGTACGTCAAAGCCAACCGCCGCCGGATCTTGGACTGCTCCTCACTTCCAACGGCGTTGCCTTGCCTCATTCAAGCAAAACAAGACGTGATATTCAAATGTAGCTGACATCTACAAATTGCCAGCTCAATTAATAACTAAAAAAGAATCTCAACATGTACAAAAGGTGACAAATTCTATTTTCTGTGTTCAACGAATGGACATGCAAGTTAATCCTTAGGCTACAGCCTTAATGGTTTCTGATAAGAGCTCAATACTTTTTTGCTTTCTTATGCTGCAAAATTAGCAATTCAAGTAGCGATAGATGTGACATACCATCTCGATATATACAGCACTTAATAGGAAAATAAGCATTACAGCCCACCCCATTAACAATAGAAATTATCCCGGCCAACCGATATACCATCTCAAGCACGACTGAATGTAAAACGACGAATTTAACTAGTTACAGTTTAATGAGTGAATTGAAAGAACTAAACATGTAAATATTTTATATGTGTGTACTTGGCTGATAGCTACTCCAACTTTTTCTTTTCTTGAACACGCAGAAGAAATGTGAATCATTAATTAAGACGAAATAAGACACTTTCTCAACTGGTCAGCAGCATTGTTTTGGTCATAACTCCTAAACCGCTGAATGGAACTGAGTGAAACCAGCACTATTAGAAAGATATTGACAAGACCTACAACTTTCGTCATTGTACCGGGCTGAGATTTCTCACCAATTAATTCCAGAAATTCATTGAAGAAATCAGCCTAATTAACTTGACATAACTAAAATTGAACTACAGGGTTAATCGAACCGCAACCTGAAATCCTTCCCTCTCTGTTATGATTAGGGGATTAGCACAACAATAGAACTTCATCGATCTGCAGAAGGTTTTGAGGAGATTAGAGAAACCTAACCTTCTTCTTCCTCTGCCTTTCCTCCCTTCTGTTCCCTTCCCTAATCTTCTCCCCACGCCAGACCTGTTTGCTCCCTGCTGCACCCAATCAGCAGAAAGTTCACGTACACAGCAAGGAGAAACACACGCACCTACCAAGCAAGGGTGGGGATTACCTTGGGCGCCGGTAGTTGTGTTCGCCGGAGGGACGGCTTCATGCAGAACTCGTCAAGCCGCCGGCCATGGAGGAGGATGCGGGCCGCAGGAGGCGATGCATGATTGCTGCGGATCTTGGACTGCTCCAACCGCCGCCGGATCTTGGACTGCTCCTCCCGCCGCCGGATCTTGGACTGCTCCTCATGCAGCGAGGAGGGGAAGGGAGGCGAGGTGAGGCGAGTGCGGCGGCGTCGGAGGGGAGTGCGAGTGCGAGGAGGTGGAGGTCGAGGCGAGTGCGGCGACGTCGGGGGAAGAGAGGCGAGAGCGGCGGCGTCGGGGCTGGGCGTGCGGCCTGCGGCGGCGTCGGGGGATTTGGGGCAAGGGCGACAGAAGGAAACCAAGAGAGCAGCCCACGATACAATCCATGGGTTACAACCCATTAGAAACCGTTTGGTAAAACTCAAACCCAACACACACCAAACTGATAAGAAGAAAAGCCCAAACCAAACCAAAACTAAAGCCCATTAGAAACCAACTTAGACGAGCCCACTGCAAAACCCAATCCATTAAACTTATTACAGCCCAAACCACTTGCAGGCCACATGACCATCAGTTCTCTCATGTGGACCGTACTACAAAGTAGTGAACCTGAACCGTTCAACAATTAACCGTACGTGGGTCCGTTTGTCCCTCCTTGCCACATCATGGACATGTCAAAGTGTGACATGATTTGGTAGATACTACGTGGGTACGTGCATGAGACTTGTTTTAGTTTATATGCATGTCACAACCTAATCATTACACATATCCTCCTTGCAGAAGGGAAAACTAAGAAACAAATTGAAAACGTTGGTATACATATGTCTTTGTCCTTTCTTTCTCGATCTGTACATGCTAAAGGTTGGTAGTCAAACCGGCCACGTATATATGCTGTCCTAACAAACAAATGTGCCGGTCTCTCCGTCGATCAATATAATATGAAAGATATATATGTCATTGCGTTCTTCACTCGATCTTGCTCATCACACCTGCTCATTCGGGTTGTTGTTCAACCAGGATTTTTGCCTGCATGCACCAAAAATCAAGAAAATGGTAGGTTAGAGGAGGCAAGTAAACAACATGCATATGCATGCATCATATATATATACTACTAGTATTTGTATATTTAATTAGCATCAAAATCTTAATGTTATCATTAAATCAATGACATGATATATATATATATATATGACGTGTTTTATCTACACGCTATAGATTGAAACTCTAATTAAGATTATATAGCTAAGAAAAAAACGAAAAAACTCTTAATTAGGTGCTGTGCTACTCACTCTACTCTAGCATGTCCTTCCAACAACTGTCGGGGTGATTGCTGAATTGGTCGAGGTTGAGGTTGTCCAGCCCCTCGAACGGGCTCGACGTCATCTCCTCGCACGGCGTGGACGTGCCGGCGCCGGCGCCGGCATTGCTGCCGCAGTCCACCAAAGGTGGCGCCATCGCTGCCGTCATGCTGCTCCCGCTGCCCCGCTGTGGCCGAGCTCCGTCGAGCCGTCGCCGGCGAGAGCGCCTCTGCTGCTGAAGCTGTTGAGAAGGCCGGAGAAGGAGATCGCCGCCGGTAGTGTGGCGGCCATCTCGGCACGCCGTCGTACTGCTGGGTGGCGGCGGCCCTGCTGGTGGCCAGGTCAACGACGGCGGCGGCCTGCTGCTGGCAGATGCCTCCAGCTCCAGCTCCATTGGCGGCGGCGAGGAGGGCCATGAGACCGTCGACGGAGGGGGCGGCGGCGGGCGGAGGCGGGGTGGCGAGGGCGCGGAGGAGGCCCTGGAGCAGTTGGTACTTGGCGGCGTCGGCCTGGAGGCGGAGCGCGTTGATGTCCCAGCATGTGGCTGACGCGGCGGTGGTGAGGTCGCCGAGGCTGGAGAGGAGGCTGGGGATGCCGGCGAGGAGGTTGAGGTCGGTGCGGCCGCAGTCCTCCGCCGCTGTCATGCTGCTCCCGCTGGCCCCGCTGTGGACGAGGTCCGTGGAGCTAAGGCCGTCGCCGGCGAGAGCGCCGCCGCCGCTGAAGCTGTTGAGCAGCCCGTCGTACTGCTGGGCGGCGGCCCTGCTGGTGGCCTCAACGACGCCGGCGGCTCCATTGGCGGTGGCGAGGAGGGCCATGAGGCCGTCGACGGTGGGGACGGCGGCGAGAGGAGGCGGGGTGGCGAGCGCGCGGAGGAGGCCCTGGAGGAGCTGGTACTTGGCGGCGTCGGCCTGGAGGCGGAGCGCGTTGATGTCCCAGCAGGCGGCCGGCCCGTCGGCGGTGAGGCCGGCGGGGCCGCCGCCGAGGCTGGAGAGGAGTCTGGGGATGCCGGCGAGGAGGTTGAGGTCGGTGCGGGGGCGGTGGGTGACGGGGTCGATGCCCATGCTGAGGAGCTTCTTGCGGAGGTGCGTGTTCCAGTAGTTCTTGATCTCGTTGTCCGTGCGGCCGGGGAGCTTGGTGGCGATGGAAGACCACCTGATACATCATCCGCCATGGATGGAAGATGATCGATGATAGAGAAATTAGTCGCCGTTGATCGAGCTAGCTAGGATGATATAGATTGAAGGTGGACGTACTTGTTTCCGAGGATGGAGTGGAGGTGGATGATGAGCTTCTCCTCGTCATCGGTGAGCGTGCCGCGCTTGATGTCGGGGCGGAGGTAGTTGGTCCAGCGGAGCACCGGTGCATCCATATGTCCTTCCTGCTTTGACCCGGTGCACCGTTGGATCAGGTGGATCGATCCATCCTGGCTAGCTAGCTGATCTAGCTGCGGCAGCAGCGCCTAGTGAGCACGTGGCCCCAGATCCAAACTCCCGATCTCACCCGGCGTGGCGAGTTAGTTTGTCCATTTGCCAAAGCCGTCAGATTGCACTTTTATTCATATAGACAACAGAAACTCAAATACCACCACGACAGCGCACTAATATCTACACGGTTTAGAAATTTACACAAAAATATCCTTGACATGTAACACCCAAGGTGTTTAGAAACTGAATTATTAAGGTCTGTGAACCGAGCTACTGTGAGTCTGCAAGTTGAGAAATGGAAGTATAATACTTGATGAACCTTATGGACTATACCTGGATCGTTAAGACCTTTTGCTGTTTTATTTTGGGTGCTCAACATTGCAAGAAAAAGGTCTTGGCTAATCGAAGCAAACTGGCGAAACTACACGGATATTCAGTGAAAAATGCCAATCTTCTGTGATCCAAATCTCTCTCATAGTTGGTGTTTTGGTCAAGCCTTTTATAGGAGAAATGGAGCTCTAAGTGGCAGCTACAGTTTTGGTTAAAATTTGGACAAAGATTATATCTGAATTTGGACAAAATTGTTTACTCAAATGAACCAAGTTTTGAGTAGACACAAGTACTGATTAGCTTTGGAACAGGGCCGCAGTATGTATGTATGTTTGCCGCTCAATGTCGTGCTGTGATTTTGGTTGATGCCACGTGGTGAACTGCATGAGGGCCAGAGCGAGCAACTACACAGGAGGTGGCCGAGACCAAGCAGTAGAAATTAAAATTTATACAGGCAGCCTTATCGTCATTTTCTCTTTCCCTGCTCGTCACTAACAAGCCTCGGCGACTGCCCAGTGGAGCTTAGCAGCGAGAACGAAGGCAGCGTTGACAACAGAGAGTGGCAAGGAGTTACGGACGGAGCAGCGGCTTGATCAGAGACACCGACGGAGGAAGCGTGCCCGGCAGGGACATGGCGGTGGCTCGGCGGATGCCGCCGAATCGTAGGAGGTGGATCGAACCGCTCGATCCTTTGGTTCTCCATTTCTAATCTGGTGATCCTAAGCCACTTTATGGGTCAGAAAAGGGGCCCATTAGGATCACTTGTGCGGTTCGGTTCTCTAAACCTTTAGATCGACCCGCACCATCCCCATCTTTATTCAAGATGGGGATGGTTCAACCACTGAGCGAACCGCAATCGAACCATCGATCCATTTAGCCTATTTTGGAGCACCATACTATCCATTTTAATTAACTGCTAATCCTTGGAGACCCAATGGATACTACGGGCCGAACCAATCTCTGTCCGCGGCGTCTGTCTGCCCGTAGCGTGGGCAGACAGACGCGTGCGTGTGTTGCTTATTTCTGGAGTATCTCAACATTCTACGTGAGATGAGTCATGAGTGTATCCACGCAAACTAAAGCATGCAGCAATTACATAAACACAGAAACATAGCAACATCAATGCTGAAATAATCCATAAATTACAGCTTAGGGTATAATCAAGGGAGTACTACACAATTGTACTACACAGTTGAATAAAAACATTCCAAAGCCAAGTTCTTCAGAACCTGAGAGTGTTCCTAAGAACCTGCAAATCAGAACCTCAGCACTTGCAGATCAGAACCTGCACAACAGAACCTCAGGACCTGCAGAAACTCCTCAAGAAAGCATTCCTAAGCAACACATAGGACTCATTGGAAGATAGTATCCATATCCATGCTGAAATAATCCATAAATTACAGCTTAGGGTATAATTAAGGGACTACTACACAGTTGTAGTACACAGTTTAATTACATTCCAAAGCCAAGTTTTTCTGTACAGCCCTTAACTTTCAGATAGACGCAGGATCCAACAGCAGAACAGCACGGCTAGGACCTGTCAGTTTCAAATTCGGAACCTGCATGCAGCACCAACAAATAAATACTCAGTAAGCTGAAGCCAGACTCTGAAGGCAAAATGAGTTTACTGGAGGAACAGATTTACAAAGAGAGCACAATCGTCTGAGTTTGCAGCAAAATGTCTGAAGATGGAATTTTTTTTATTGCCAAATAGAATAGCTCAACGGATAAGCTTAAGTTGATTCAGGTCTCCAAGAGAACTTTCCAGGAAACATGAGAGTGGAACTAAACAGTTTCCGTATTAATTTTTGTTTGACCAGTGTCATTTGGCAAGCTGACATGTACATATCATGTCGTGTTCCAACACTAGCAGCCCACTACTCATTCCAAGCAATACAAAGAGCATTCTCAAGCATCTCTAATTTGGATCATTGTTTGCCAGGACCCAATACACAAGGCTTAAACAGTATCAGGGACATAAGCCAAAAACTAACACAAATAAAAAAGAAATTTGACACATCTCGCTAGTTTACAACAGACTGAAAGGAAAAATAGACTCACCTGACCTCTTGCGTAAGAATTTGGCAGTTGTCTCTTGTGCGGTCGAAGAGCATTCCTAAGAACAGATCCGAACCTCAGAACCTTGTACAATAGAACCGAGGCACTCAGTTTCATCCTCAACAGAACCAAGCTATCAAACAAGAGTTAGATTAAAGACAAGTAAGCTCTCAGTTTACCTGTTTCAGGATGATCAGTTAGCTCGGTGAAGTCCTCGATACTTTTCATGCAAAATTTTGATGAATCTGTCAAATAAGAGTTAGATTAAAGTCAAATCTAAGAAATGGTTTGCTCTTTCTAATCATACAAAATTAAGCATTTCAAATATATCAGATACTCTCATCCAGTCTTGTAAACATATGAGTGATTCTACATTTTTAGGAGTCAAACGGCTTCGAAAATCTGATATTATTCTCTTTCCCATGCTGAATCATTCGAGTTCTCTCTTTTCTAGACACATCTTGACTGAATCTCCAGTTTTCCAACGCAACTCCTTCAGGAGACATTACAGCGGACTTAAGCTGCCGGGCAATGTTTGTCACACTCTTTCTGACCTTGCATCTTTTCAAATGAGTACTCATAGCACTAGTTCCTGCTCCTCGTTTAGCACTGATCTCAGCATCTTTTCAAGTCAGTTATATGGACAGAAGCTTATTAACAGAAACTATATTCCAGCAGTGTCCTCTCCTGATATCCCAATTAAACTACAACTAACGTGGGTGTTTACCACTCTGTCCCCTGATGGCAACAAGGGTAATAACATGAACAAGAAGAGGAATGTTGCTGAGATCTTGAGGGCATACGTTGCACGATTCCCCGTCGACGGTGCCGCTCTTCAGTCCTCTTGCCGGCGAGGAAGATGGAGTAGCTACACCGCTGCAGCTCGACGGCTCGGAGAGGCTAGGCAGGGAGGATGGAGCTCGACGGGAGATGGGGAACGGAAGGCTGGTGCGGCTAGGTTAGGGCGGCGCGGGAGTAGAGCGGGAGCCCGGAGGAGCAGCGAACTCGGTGGGCGCCGCCACTCCCGACGGACCGGCGCCGCCGCTCTCGACAGATGGAAGAGAGGGGTCATGATGCTAATGTTTTTTTATATAAAATTAATCAAAGTTGTTTATCGGGAAGCGAAAGCGACAGTTATTTAGGGACGGAGGGAGTACTATATAAGTACTTACACGAAATGTCTCGAACACTTGTGGTATGCATAGACAAAACATGCATACATTTATACAATACTCCGTCATTTAGTATAAGATAGGCATACAACAGAGAACAGTTTGAAACTAATCTTGGAAACATCATTGAGTAACATCTGCACCACCTCAAACTTCTTCGAAAGTGCTGCCAAAAATTGAGAGAAGCATTGTTTTATAGGATTTAGGATAATTAAATAAAGGATATTATGTGAAATACTTCGTAAGCATGCATGTAAGTTATGATAATCAAAGTGGTCATGATGCCCTGGTAAGCACATACGAAAAAAATCAGTAGAAGAATATTTTTGTTTGACCAGTGTCATTTGGCAAGCTGACATGTACATATCATGTCGTGTTCCAACACTAGCAGCCCACTACTCATTCCAAGCAATACAAAGAGCATTCTCAAGCATCTCTAATTTGGATCATTGTTTGCCAGGACCCAATACACAAGGCTTAAACAGTATCAGGGACATAAGCCAAAAACTAACACAAATAAAAAAGAAATTTGACACATCTCGCTAGTTTACAACAGACTGAAAGGAAAAATAGACTCACCTGACCTCTTGCGTAAGAATTTGGCAGTTGTCTCTTGTGCGGTCGAAGAGCATTCCTAAGAACAGATCCGAACCTCAGAACCTTGTACAATAGAACCGAGGCACTCAGTTTCATCCTCAACAGAACCAAGCTATCAAACAAGAGTTAGATTAAAGACAAGTAAGCTCTCAGTTTACCTGTTTCAGGATGATCAGTTAGCTCGGTGAAGTCCTCGATACTTTTCATGCAAAATTTTGATGAATCTGTCAAATAAGAGTTAGATTAAAGTCAAATCTAAGAAATGGTTTGCTCTTTCTAATCATACAAAATTAAGCATTTCAAATATATCAGATACTCTCATCCAGTCTTGTAAACATATGAGTGATTCTACATTTTTAGGAGTCAAACGGCTTCGAAAATCTGATATTATTCTCTTTCCCATGCTGAATCATTCGAGTTCTCTCTTTTCTAGACACATCTTGACTGAATCTCCAGTTTTCCAACGCAACTCCTTCAGGAGACATTACAGCGGACTTAAGCTGCCGGGCAATGTTTGTCACACTCTTTCTGACCTTGCATCTTTTCAAATGAGTACTCATAGCACTAGTTCCTGCTCCTCGTTTAGCACTGATCTCAGCATCTTTTCAAGTCAGTTATATGGACAGAAGCTTATTAACAGAAACTATATTCCAGCAGTGTCCTCTCCTGATATCCCAATTAAACTACAACTAACGTGGGTGTTTACCACTCTGTCCCCTGATGGCAACAAGGGTAATAACATGAACAAGAAGAGGAATGTTGCTGAGATCTTGAGGGCATACGTTGCACGATTCCCCGTCGACGGTGCCGCTCTTCAGTCCTCTTGCCGGCGAGGAAGATGGAGTAGCTACACCGCTGCAGCTCGACGGCTCGGAGAGGCTAGGCAGGGAGGATGGAGCTCGACGGGAGATGGGGAACGGAAGGCTGGTGCGGCTAGGTTAGGGCGGCGCGGGAGTAGAGCGGGAGCCCGGAGGAGCAGCGAACTCGGTGGGCGCCGCCACTCCCGACGGACCGGCGCCGCCGCTCTCGACAGATGGAAGAGAGGGGTCATGATGCTAATGTTTTTTTATATAAAATTAATCAAAGTTGTTTATCGGGAAGCGAAAGCGACAGTTATTTAGGGACGGAGGGAGTACTATATAAGTACTTACACGAAATGTCTCGAACACTTGTGGTATGCATAGACAAAACATGCATACATTTATACAATACTCCGTCATTTAGTATAAGATAGGCATACAACAGAGAACAGTTTGAAACTAATCTTGGAAACATCATTGAGTAACATCTGCACCACCTCAAACTTCTTCGAAAGTGCTGCCAAAAATTGAGAGAAGCATTGTTTTATAGGATTTAGGATAATTAAATAAAGGATATTATGTGAAATACTTCGTAAGCATGCATGTAAGTTATGATAATCAAAGTGGTCATGATGCCCTGGTAAGCACATACGAAAAAAATCAGTAGAAGAATTATCACTTACAACGGGGCTCAGTGCCTTGTTTAGAGGTACTGATGAGAAGCATATGCCACATGGTTCCAATGTAGTAATACCGATTCTGATATTGCTATCACTGTAGGAACCATGTATTAAAGATGTCGTTACCTGTAAATAACATATTCACCAAATTAATTTCAAAAGAGAATGAGGCGGGCAATTATGGCTTTACAAAGCTAATATGTTATCTTACTTCACCATGTATGGCCATTTTACTTATTGTTGTCCTATCAAAACAACATGCATGGCTGTGAAGGTCCTAATACATTAGACAATGATATCTTAATTTCTTCATTTTAGGACATAGCAGATTTTCCCAGATGCTCATTGTTCCATTTTATATAAATCCATAAAGATTTTATGTGTAGACTGATATATTATAATTTAAATCACACAAATATCTCATCTTGAAAGAATTATCAGATATAAATAAGGGAAGAGGATGATTTCAGACTTGAAACATGCCAAATGGACATTCAGATTTTGTATGTGGGCAAATGTGCAAGGACTTTTTGTGTACTATGAGTATATAGCTGACCCCGCTACTTCAAATTTAAAACGCAGTCACTTTCTAGGTTAAAACATGTAACATGGTAAACGTTCAGATGACAGAATGAGAAAAGATATTGTATCTGCATATGCTAAGACACAAGATTTTGAACAATGAAATCACTGCAACTAATCCAAATAAGATGGCATATTAAATTGAGGTACACAAAATCTGGTAAAGAAAGAATTATCTTAGCTATATGGAGTATAGGAAGTATCTTCATGCTAGCTTCTGCTATTTAGCCCTTACGTTCAGCAACATGAAAGTCCAAGGCAATTGAGAAAACAGGACTTAAGAGGATGAAAAAAGTCAGAAAACTAATATGTATTCTCAGGTAAGGAACAATTTAGTTTTCTGTTGAGCAAACACCTACCTAAAGGATATACATGTAATATGGACTGAGCTTAGACAAATGATTCTGAAATAAGTGCTTCAAGAAATCAAATCGTGAGCGGATAATAGAGAAATCATAGAACCGAAGCATTACATCCATATTAAATTTGATAAATATGTGAATATTGAAAAATAGAGTTACAATTATATTTGTCTGGTCAAAAAGATAGCCTAAATCAGTGTGGGATTTCTGTAGGTTTGGCAGAAGAAACATGAAGATGCCAATGACAATGATACACTCATATCTCTCTAGAACTATACAAATTTTAGGGAAAAAAAGATTCAGCCATCCGCTCATGTGTTCGTATGAGGCTAAATGGGGTAATGGATAGAAGTACCATTATGATTTTCAAATTAAAACCACGTGGACTAAGGCCCTTGACATCACAACGAAATTAATGTGATCTAATTATAAACACATTTCCATCACCTGCAGAAAGTGCGTAATTAAAAGCACACATTGTTGAATTACCTTACATAACTTTGTTTATTTAGAACATTGAAACATGGACAAATAAAAGCATAGAAGCTTAGCATAATTCAATGCAGCTAGGAAGGGAAACCAGGGGACACGAAATATTTTAGCACTTGGCCTTTGAACCTGAATATCTGACCAACAATTCAGAATAGGAAGCTCAAAGAACTGGGTTTTTTAGTAAGCATAGGAGAGGAAGTGCACACTTATATGGAGCAATGGTGATGGGAAAACATAATAAATTGGCACAAATGGACCGGCTGTAGGTAACTGCTACATATGGTAATAAGAACAATACGGGACTACACACAAGGTAAACAATCAGAAGCATATAAATGAAAAGGCATCATCACAATCACTGGGTAAAGTAGCTGTTGCATTCAGAACCAAACAAACAGGAAGCCGAAGCACACATGTAAAAGGAAGGATATGAAATAGGCAACCTGACATGAAGCGCGGCGGCAGCACAGGATGTCTATCCAATACAGAAATTGAACAGCAGATGCCGTCAAAGCAATCTGGCCAAAAACCTTAACTATCAGTTTCACAGTCAAGCAATGGGAGGCGCCGAAGCATGAGAAGGAAGAAGTAGGAAGCAACCATCGTCACAGCAACCGCAGACGAACCTCACAGCAATCGCGGAAGAAGTGAAAAGGCCCCCTCTTATATGTGTTCACCAACCATATGACAGGCAAAGAGCTGCCAAAAAAAAAAGAATTAGACAGGAAGAGAAGGAACAAATAGAGACTGACAGAAGAAGCCCAGATTTGGTGGACAACCACGGCTGTCGTTGGTAGCGACGATAATGACGGACAGCGCTTCGCTAGCGACGAAGAGATAGAAAGGAAGAGGAACGGAACGACGACGGGGCCGCTGGCTTGTCGTTGCAATCTGATGAAGGCGCCCATTCTGCTGCTGAGGGAGGAGGCGGAACATGAGGCGCGGCGCGGGGCGGGTGCCCAGTACGCGCGTGAGCGCGCCCGCACGTGGCTCAGCGCGGCGGCGGCGAAGCCTGCACGGCCGCCCGTGGCACCACGGCCCAGGCGCACGCGCGCCGCCACGGCCACGCCACGGGGAGGGGATGGGGCGGCACGGTGGCGGAGGGGAGGAGGCGCGGCGGCGCGACGCGGGAGGGTAGGGAGAGGGCGGCGCGGAGGAAGGGGAGGGACGGCGGGTCTAGATGTGTATAAGAGACAGGAGAGAGAGAGAGGAGAGGCAGGAGCGGCTGCGAAATCGGTCGGCGGACACGGACGACGCCGACGCCTCGGGCGACGCGTCGACCGAGCGCAGAGGAGCGGCCGCTGGATGGGGGCCACGCAGCGCGCGGGGCCACCCGTCGCCCGCGGACGTGCAGAGGCTCCGGATTCATCCGGAATCGTCGAGGATATACTGGCCGTGTTGGCGGAAATTTTTTCCAAAAAAAATCTTTTATGCATGAATACTAAATGATATTTATTTGTAAAATCTTTTTTAAAGATGAGTGCAACTTTTCGCAAGAATCTAATGAGTCTAATTAATTTATGTTTTGCTACAGTAATGCTACAGTAATCATCTTCTAATCGTGAATTAACCTAAGGTTGTGAAGATAGATAGTTTTGTAAACTGACTTTATTTAATACCTGTAATTATTGGTCAAAGATGCATTTAATACCCTATAAATTTTTTTCCCACACCAATGAAACACGGGCACTAGGACGGTAGGTGCGCTAACGCCGCACCAGCAAAGAACAGGAGAAGCATTTCTATTTCATTAGCCTCAAAACAGTAAATGTCACTTGTTTTCAGTCTGCGTATAGCATTTGTCCTCGTCACCGCATTAACCTGACTATGGAAGCTATATAAACTGAATTATTCATGAAAAAGAAACACATATAACTTTGGGCTCCAAGATGATTTCATGATTAAGTAATAAGTACCGTATTAGTTAGTCTCGTACATGTTTTAGCCCAGGACAAAACAATGGTAGCATGGTGCTAAACGCCATGCCCATGCGGGATCCGAACAATGCATGACCTTGCTCGACGGAACATATAACAGGATGATGTTGATACAGCGCTGGTACATGTACATCACAGTAGCATCCTGTAGCCGTCTCCCACGTACACATGGAGCCAGCTGAGCATGCAGCACCACCATCTGAACCTGGTGACGGTCTGACCGATCAGAACGAAGCAAGAAGGCACCACCAAATAATATACTACATGCTTGCACAGAAGAAATATTAGAGCATCTGTAGTTTCAAGTACAAAAATTTGAATAAATCAAACATGAAAACTACCTCCTTTTGATGCCTTGATTTGGCTTGTTCACCTATAGATCAGTTTTTAATAAATCAGGTATGAAATGTTACGGTACAGTTGAACATAAAAAATGCGCCATTGACTTGCTAAGTGGTAACAAATAAATAGGCATCACAAATACTATGCAAACACATGCAGGTACAAAAAAAAAAATCTGTAGTGCGGAGTAGGACATGAAAAATGTGATCCACTCAAAGAATTGTGATGAGCAAATTCCTAAATCAGATTGAGTGAGATACCTAATTGAAAAATGTATTGCACAAATAGTAGAACCTACAAAGACAAAGACTCCACCTTTGGCAGGTTATGTGCAAAATAAGAATGCGGGTGATATATTAAAATATAAATAAATAAAGCATGTCCCATTAAAAAATAATATTTACAACTCTCGTGTTGATGTTTTTTTTCATATAGATTGGTAGTTATTTTAACTTTTTGGTATCCCTGATAATCAATAAGGAAAATGAATTTGATAGCTAGCACAAGACTGAATAAATGGTTCGAAACTAAAAGATAAGATATATGCAAAACTAATCAATTCATCATAATTAGGCATTAAGCAAGCCATGGGCATGCCAGCAGCATGGATCCATGTCCATGCAGTGTGCTACCATCAGAATGTTGATGCTGCCATCAGAATGTGTGCCACAGCTGAGACCTAAATAAATAATAGTAGCTACTACAGGAACCAATCAACACGAACACACATTCAATGGTCTCATGGATAATTCCTCCAAAAATAAAATAATATAGATGCATATGACTGCCAGAGACAACAGCTGCAGGTGCATAGTGTATACATAAAAATGCGTTTTCGATTTCATAATTGGTCAAGTGTTGGAGCTATGGTAGTGTATTGTCGCCCTCTGATTTGAAGCTTGCAAGCGAAAAAGAGCAGAAGTCACCTTGTATGCACCATTCTTCGTATGAAAGCAGCAATGGGCTAGTCACCAAATCATTTGAATTTGAACTGGATGCCTACGAATCTTGAGTGCTCCCAAATGCGTACGAATCTTGAGTGCTCCTATTGCCTGAATGGGACAAAATGGAAGCTGTAGCACTATTAGCTCATCCTTTCAGTAGACAAAATCCAATCATATTGTTATTACGAATCTGTAAGCAGAATTAGTAGTTGGGGTTCCTAAACTCGTGTCAATGAGATCAATTAAATACGAATCTGCTCCACAATGAATGAAAAGGAACTTAGTACTTAACTGCATCTTCACACACTGCAGAAAAGATGAAGCTTACCTTTCAAAGGCGGCGAGTGGGTCTCCGAGCAGGTATCCACATACTCCCTTCAATGTTTGAATCGATGTGATCCTGCAAGGACAGCTGCATAACAAAGTAACTTCAATTCAAACAATAATAATGCAGTTCCTTCTGTATTGGCACACAGCTGGTGTCAAACATTTTGGTTGCATATGTTGGTTTCACAATAAAAGAGATTTGTAATCAGCAGCATAATAACAGAAGCTTCAAGAAATCAAAAGCTAAGTAATGTTTTTTTTATCTAAGCACTACTGTAGTTGCGGCATTTGAAGCTACATACTGCAAAACAGTATCAGTCCAGTTCTAATCAGAAGTAATGGACACCACAGTTGCAGTTGCAGGTATCACAAGAGCTAAATGGTGGATCTATTCAAAACGAACAGGTCAAACTTCAATTTCAGGTGTCAACCACATACTTTGTCAACTAAACAATTGGCATGAATGAGATGATAGAATAATTCATACGTCCCTAAACGTACAGGAGAGTTCTCAACAAAAGATTCAGATGGCCAGCGCTATTCCAAAGTTGGGAGGTGTGAGATTTATTTACAGCTCCGAAGTCGGAACTAAGCATCCAAGGACTGGAGCAGTTTTTGAATGTAATCAATCTAACCGTGGTTAAACTTAATCCACATAAGGCATCTGAATTTCACACATGGAGCGCCCAAGATCCAATCACGCAGCACAAGTAAACAATTAAACTGTGGAGATCGCCCAAGATCGGTTTTTTTATATAGTGGCAGTCGCTATTTGTTTTCTGTTGAAGCAAGAGAGCAAAATACCGATTCGCGGCGGCGGCCTGCGCGAGCACGGCGAGCACGTCGGATGAGACGGCGATGCAGCCGGCATGCGAGCACGGCGGCCGGGCGAGCAGGGGCGCTGGTGCGCGAGCACAACGGCCGGGCGAGCACAAGCGGCCCGCGCGCGAGCTCGCGACCCGGGCGACCGCGAGCGGAAGCGGCCGGCCCGTGAGCTCCGCCGTCGGGGGTGAGGGAGAGGAGGATGGGCGGCTGGCGCGCCGCGCACAAGAGGGGGAATAATGGAGTTCCTGGGCTTACCTGAGAAGCCGAGAAGGGAATAGGATGTGACGTAGCGGAGAGCCTCCACGGGCTCGTCGCCGGCCGGCGGGAGCGTGCCAAGGCGTTCGGGACGCGGTAGGCTGGGCTCAAGAAGAATGCGTGGGAGCTCTCCGTCCTCTATGACGTCGACATCGCACTCGTTGTAGCCGACGGCGGCGGAGGTGTGGAAGTCGAGGGCGTCATCGTCTGGTACCGCGCGCTGGGCCCGGCGGCGCGAGCGCGGCACGCGCAGCAGGGGTACGTGGAGGCCGAACTGGGCAAGGAGGAGGCCAAGCTCGCCCGCGTGCGCCAGGGCGGGCCGACGACCTCGGGCGCGGCGACAGGGCGCTGGACGGCGTCGCCACGGAGGGGAACGCGCGGCGGCTGCTGGAGGACATTGACGCCGCGGAGAGGAGAGACGGAGGGCTGTCGGGATGCCGGCCGGCGGCGGAGGCGACGACGTCGGCGTCGGCGCGGGGCTCGCGCTCGAGGCTCGCCCGCACGCCCGTCCACTGCCAGAGCCCGCCCGTCGCCGCCGTCGCTGCAGATAACCGCCGGGGGCCGCCGCCGCACTTGGTAGCCAACCGCTCGGCCGGAGGAGAGGCAGCCGTCGGTGGGGAAGGAGAAGAGGATCCCGGCCTGAAGGGGAACGGCGGCGGAATGGGGGAAGAGGAGAGAGTGGGCCGGCGCGGGTGCGAAGGGGAGCAGAGGGGACGGGGCAGCGTGGCGCATGGGCGACGGGATGGGGAGGCGCGGGGCGGAGGAGAGCGGAAGGGGCGGCGCGGCGCGCGGCGGGAGG
>OAMR01000104.1:244998-307012 GCA_900205405.1 Echinochloa crus-galli | reverse complement strand
GGGAGGGCGGTGTGGGGGCGGCGCGGAGAGGAGGGGAGGGACCGGAGAGGCGGCGCCGGCGGGAGGAGGTGGCGGGGGCGGGTGGAAGAGAGAGGAGGAAGAAGCGGCGTCGGCGGTGGAGGAGAGAGAGCGGAGGGAGCGAGGGCCGAGGAGAGAGGTGAGGTGACGTGGGACGCGAGCGTGCAGCGTTTCAATCGGCGGAGACCGACGAGACGCGGGGCCCACGAGGCGTACGAAGCAAGCTGTCAACACACGCCGAGCGGCGGCCGCTGGATAGGCGCCAGCAGTGCACGGGTGCCACGCGCCGAGCAGGCACGACGCCCGGATGGACGCCGAAACTTTCAGCGATATAATCTTAGGCCTGTTCCCAAATTCTAGTCCCAAATTTACTATGTAAAAAGAAGATTCATCATCACATCAAAATGTCATAACATGCATGTAGTACTAAATGTAGATGAAAACAAAAACTAATTACACAGTTTTGTTGTGGTCTAAAAGACGAACATTTTGAGCCTAATTAATCAAATTTTGGACAAATTTTTACAAATACAAACGAAATGCTACAGTGATGCAATGATTACGAAGTGACATCATACTCCCAAATTCACCCTTCCAATTCTAACGTCTAGACAAGGCCTTACATATTACCTATTCGCCCACCGTATGGAACGGGCGCAAGGAAAGCAGCCTTCCAGGAAGCATCTCGAGCTCACTATAATGGGTGTGTTTAGTTCCACCGAATTTCCCAAAATTCTCTCTCCAAATTTCAGTTTTCACCTATCACATCAAATCTTTCTCCTCATGCATGGAGCATTAAATATAGGTAAATAAAAAAACTAAGTACATGATTTTGCTGTACGAGACGAATTTTTTGAGACTAGTTAGGTCATGTTAGGACAACGATTATCACAAACAAACGAAAAGTGCTACAGTACGCTACAGTGTTCGATGTGACTTTTCGACCAAATTTTACCCATCCTTTTTACAACTAAACACAGCCAATCACGCTTCACCCGGATGATGGCTCCTGTCACACCACACACCTTACTATGAATCTACGATCCTTCGTCGAACAATACGTATATACTTCCCTTCTTTCTATACAGATCGGTTTTCCGTAGCTGCTGTGTGGCACCGGCCGGACGTACGCCGGAGGCAATTCAACGACTGTTGGCTTATCTCAGTTTTATCGCCAGCATTTGATCGAGGTAGTGGAACAGAGAAGGGGACCGTATTAGCAGTCCGCATCAGCATATGAGTGAGGGAAGCATACATATGAAAAATAGCTAGAGAGCAGAGACTGGAACGACGATATCGTGGCTGTGGTTTGTGGCCCATTCATGCACGGATTTGGGAATTCCCTGGGCTGCATGAGATCTGTATTGAACAACACTGGTCTGTAGCGGAGGCAGCCAGTAATAGGTGGGGGTTCACTTTTAGAAGGTGGCTTGATGAACACTTGCAAAATCAGATGAGGATGATGAGAGATATGTTGAGCACTTGTGTGTTAACTGAGGGTGCATACTGTCCAAGGTGGATGTGGGAGAAATCGGGTCTTTTTTCTGTCAAGACCATGTATGATCATTTGGGAAGGAATGATACTTCTATAAATAACAGGAGAATATGGAAAGCAAAAATTCCTCTAAAGATTAAAATCTTTCTTTGGTTGATGGGAAGAAATGCAATCCTCACCAAAGATAATATGATAAAGAAAAACTGGCAAGGAGATAAAAGATGTGTTTTCTGTGGAGAGGATGAATCTGTGTCCCATCTTTTTTTCTCCTGCTCTATGGCAAAGTACTTATGGAGCCTTGTAGCTTGGACTATTGGGGCTAATTGTATCCCAGGATCTGTAGATCAATATTGGGTTTGGGTGTCTCATTATATTCCTCAGGGGAAAAAGATTTATATGGCGGGTTTGGCTGCCATGGTGTGGGCTTTGTGGTTGTCTCGCAATAATGTATGTTTTGAAAAGAAACGAGTTAGTTCGCCAACTGAGATTTTGTGTTTGGTATGTTCTCTTCTCTCATATTGGGCAGGTCTACAGCAAGGTGAGGCTAAGGAGATCATGGAGCAAGGTGCTGATATGCTGAAGGCGGCGACACTGCAGTTTCATTCTCAGGGTATGGAACAAGAGGATACCGGAGTGGTGTTGCTTCATTCTCAAGGCTGATGTTGAGTTGGTGTTCTGCTGTGTAGATAGCTGCCTCTGTTACTGTCTGTTGGCGATGGGCTTAGCTGTTCGCGGGTGTTGGCTTTGGCTGGTAGGTTCTTTTGGGCGTTTGTGCTCTTGTCCTGGTTGCTGGTACCTTCTGATGGAGGTCTGTGGTGGTTGGCTGGGTAATTTGTTACCCTTTGTGTAATGGTTACCTAGCTGGGTGTGGGTGTGGTGGATTTCAAAACAGTCGGTGACTGCTAAACTTTGTAATTTCGTTGCCATTGGTAATGAGATTCGGGGTACCCGTTTTGGAAAAAAATTGCATGGATTTGGGTCTTGTTGTCACGTGTCACGCTTCTCCCAAGTGAGATATATCTCGTCACCCGTTTAGGCGAGATTTCACTCTAAGGGCTATGTGGTTCGAAGAATCTGTGAGGAAAAGATATGCTACACCTTTGAGTCAGGATGCAAGCGGCGCGAGCGTTGCCGCCAGCCCGCTGGGCGAAACCGCGCCGCACGCCCGCATAATCGCGCCGCGTAACCGCGTAATTATTGCGGCTTAACGCGGGCAGCCCATGCGGCCCAGCGACGCCGCAGAGCCCGCAGGAATGCGCATCTCCGTCTGACCGGGAGATATCGGCGATGGTGTCGGCGTTCGTGGAGGAGAAGAGGTCGAGATCCAGGCCGGCGGAGCTCGACCCGCATCCCATGTCGCCGCCCAGCCGCCGATGGACATACCGTCTCCGATGCCCATGCCCATGCCAGTAGCGCTGCCGGCGGCGGCCATACGATGCAGCAGCAGCCGGGTGGAGTACGTGATCCCGACGGTGGAGACCCCGTCGTGGCCGGCGCCGCCGATGGGGCCGTGCGGCTGCGTGCCGTGCTACCAGGGATACTACGAGAGGTGTCGGTGCTGCTGCTGCGGCGGCAGGTTGTACACGCAGCCGCTGCCGGCGTTGGCGGGGTGCGTCGTCTCCAGGGGCTGCAGACGTGTGCGTCGTCGGCATCTCCTGGTCAAGCGGAGAAGGCCCCCAGTGGCTTGGGCGACGGTGGGTTTGTTTGGGGAGGCAGCGTCGCGACGGCCTGGTTCGCAGCAAGGGCCTTCACGCGATCGCGGCGGGCAAGCGCGGGCTTCCGCGAAGGCCGCGAGAGTTTCACGGCTTCATGTGCATGTGTCCGCTTTAGAGCATGCGGCTCATGCAGACGCGGGGTGGGCAGCCACAACCCGCCCCGCTTGCATCTTGACCTTTGAGCAAGAAAAGTAATATAAGGCATTATTTAATATCAGGAATGACAAATTCTCAATTATTAGTACATATGTACATCGTCTAAATGATGGTATGCATCCACCAATAGGCATTAGTCCCGGTTCCCAACCCCATTAAGTCTCGATTTTTGTAATCGGAACTAGAAATCCTCGATAGTTCCCGCACCAGGATGATTCAAACACATGACCTCTTACCTTGTATGTAGCATCCTTGTCATCCAACTCATAAACAAATGTGACTCTATATGAAATGCTTTTCTTTTATAATAACTCATGTATGGCTCTTTAGTTCCAGTTGATAACTTCAACCGAGGATAAAGGACCCTTTTTATCCCAGTTTGTAACACTAACCGGGACTAAAATATCACTTTTTGTCCTGGTTAGTGTTACCAATTCAAACTAAAGAATCTCCCACTCCAATAAAAGTTAGCCCTGGACTAATACTAGTATTAATCTCGGGTCTATTGTCCACCGAGACAAATGATGGGATGAAAATTGAAGTCAACTCTAGTGATCATGCATTTAGACCTAGTATTTTCTATATTAACGCAAAAACAGTTAATTTAGAATCGTTAATGGTTTGTTTTGGGATGTCTATCTTTTAGAATAACAATGTTGGTAACTTCTTAAAAAGGGACTAACATACGTGAATGAATGAATGAAATACTAGCACCATTTCTTCTTTGGGAAAAGTCTAAATCACCCCCCCCCCACCTATGGGGTGTGGGATACATCACCCCGACTTATGAAACCGGGTAAATTACCCCATGAACTTCCAAAACCAAACAAATTGCCCCCTAAAGCGGTTTTAGACAGCGGTTTTGCTACAATGAACCTTTAAAAATTCATAGTAAATCACAGAAAAATTATAAAATGGAAAACCTAATTTTATTGGACTCCACGTGAGTAGATCTACACAGTGAATATATAATACATTATGCTTTATTACAATTTTTACAGCTATGAATTAATTACAAAAAATATAGATCTAAAGCTATAGAAAAATAATTGTATTTAAACATACCATATTATGTGTTCATTATGTAGATCTACTCACATGGAGTCCAAAAAAAATTGACTTTTGATTTTATGATTTTTTTGTGATTTACTATAAATTTTCAAAATTTTAGTATTTTATTGTTTTTCTATATAAAATACTGAAACTTTGAAAAATCATAGTAAATCACAAAAAATCAAAAAATGAAAAATCTAATTTTGTTGGACTCCATGTGAGTAGACTACACAATGAACATATAATATGACATGTTTTAGTACAATTGTTTTTCTGTAGCTTTAGAACTATGTTTTTTGTATAATCAATTCATAGATGTAAAAAATTGTAACAAATCATACTATATTATATGTTCACTGTGTAGATCTACTCACGTGGAGTCCAACAAAATTAGATTTTCTATTTTATGATTTTCTATGATTTACTATAATCTTTCAAAAGTTTACTGTAGCAAACCGTTGTCCAAAACCGCTTTAGGGGGTAATTTGAAACATTTTGAAAAGTTCAGAGATAATTTACCCGGTTTCATAGATTAAGGGGTGATGTATCGCACACTCCAAAGGTGGGGCGTGATTTAGACTTTTTCCTTTCTTCTTTCTACTGCGAGGAAATACTACTGCAATTTCAACGGGGAAAGCAGAACTCATTGACCGACGTCGTTTACCAATCAACGCCGCTCCAAGCCAGATACTGAGCTTCGTTGATCGACACCACCGGAGTGGCCGTCCTCGGCCTGTGTAATGGAGCAGCTGTTGAGCATGAGGACAACGGACGCCATGCCGGGCCGGCGTTGTGGATCCTCCTGGACGCAGAGCAGCGCAGTGTGGATGCACCTCAGCATCTCCTGCTTGCCCGGCTCGTCGGCTGGGAAGCCATCGAGCAGCTGTGTCACACTCTCATGGCTGGCTCTAGTGCTTCCAAATCTACATGACCAGAATTAGAACTCTATTTATCTCTGCAGGGAGCAAGCTTCTAGTATACTTTGAACCGTAAGCACGTTCTAGTTGGAATGCTACAACTTACAGTACAATTGTCCTGGAAATTATAACTTTTCTGAAGCTTTAGAATTATTGTTTTTCTGAAGATCTATAAGTTTTAGCACAATTGTCCTGGAAATTATCAACTTTGCCTCTCCAAAGTTGGCATCTAAACAAGGCCCAAGTTCCAAGTTTGAGAAGCGTCATAAATGCGCCATTGTAGCATTTCGTTTTATTTATGAATAATTGTCCAAACATTGATTAATTAGGCTCAAAATATTCGTGTCATAAAGTACAATAAAATTGTGCAATTAATTTTTAATTTATCTACATTTAGCACTTCATACATGTTACATGTGCTGACATTTTGATATGATGAGAATCTTTTTTTATATAGTGGAGTTTGGGAACCAAGTTATTTTTTTTAGGAACAACAAGGCCCAAGTAAACAACGGCATGCAGCAAACACGGGACCTAGCCCATGATGTCTGGCTTGACGGGCCACATCTTGATGGACCAATCTTATTGCCGGTCGCTGGGCCAGATTAATCTTCGGTTGTCGCGACGCCAAGGCCCCGGGCGGCTCACCGGCGGCGGTGCCCATCCGAGAAGAGCAACCACACAGGCACACAGCCAACACCTCCGGCGCGCGCCTCCGGCTCGCCGCTGCCACAGTCCACAGATTGGAGCCCCGGGACCGGGAGGATGAGAGAGAAAGAAGTGCGGTGCGGCCAATCTGGAACGCGGCTTTCTCTTTGGAAACGGTGAGTTCGTCTGGTTGACTCGCGGCTTGCTAATTCATAGGGAGATCCTTGATCTCCATTGTCTTCGAGTGATGAATTTTTTTGTAGCGCTACTGGCTGCCATCCCCAGTTGGTTTGGGGATGATCACCATTAGATCACCTTTGCTTTCTCTCCAGATTATAGGCGAAAATTCACCACCACCCCTGAACTAGAGTTAAATTAGAATAGTTGTAAAATCTATGTATTGCAAATTTGCACCACGGAAGTAATCCGTTCCATAATAAATTTACAATAATCCGTTTGGGGATGCATTCGTTTCCGTCAAGGGGAAAGTAATTCGTTCATCACGGACAGCACAACGGATTTTTACAGTAATAAAGTATTCTGCAATTACACATGTGGCTATTTGAGTACCGAGCAATATCTTTGTGAGATTCTAGTGTTTTGAAGGAAGAAAGAAAATTAGATGGAAATTTGAGGATATGTGTAGTCAGAACATGTAGTGGCTGATAACTCCACCCTGTAATTTCTGCTTTCCTGCAAACTTGTTCTCAGTTTTGCAACATGAATGTTCAGGCTAGCCCAACAATGCATTGGCATCGCCTGAAAGACATTCAGAGTCCAAATGATGATCTGTAAAATAAACAAAGAAGGTATACAAATGAGAAATCTAAATCCTTTTTAGACGGTTCTTACATATTCAACACAGAGCTACAATAGCTTCAATACTCAAGCATTGGATATTATTATCAATATTCTGACAAATATGTTAGTACCCTGGATAGCATACTCTGTGCTCGTAACCCAGTTAAAATCTTATTTTGTGTTTCCTGAGAAGATATGACTTGACCATGGTTGGTGATCTGAAGTAAACAGTTGCCGACCGGGGAACTTTACAAAACATGAAACAATAGGTTTTCATGATAGTAGTGGTAAACAATGTTGGGTTTTGTTGGTTCATTTGCTTGTTACACTTACGGTTACTTCTCTTGTTGCATTGTTCTAACTTCTAAGGTATAATGCTGCTTGTTCAAACACAAAGTTTGCATGCACTACATTGCTGCTGATGTTTAATACAGATTTGTAGAATTGTTCTTACTGCTTGTGGATTGGCACATAAAGTACATTCAAACCTAAGTGTGTGCGTACTGAACCTATTTTTGGCAATGTGTATGAAACAGAAGCAGAAGATGCAGCTAGTCCATACCTCAGTCGTGTTGTTATGATGCATTCAGGATAGTCTTCTTCTTATGCTCCAGTCGCTACTTGTATTATCATCTTCAATCTCTATGGTTGGTACATGAGCAATTTTTTGCCATTCTTCTCCAACATTTTCCTGGAAACTCTGTGTTAACAGCGGACATTCTTTGATATACAATTCTTTCAGTGATTGTGGGAGGCCCTGTTCTGGCAAGCATGGTATAAGAGGACATTTCAAAATGGTCATAGATGTTAAACACGATGCTTCTTCTAGGCCAGGAGGCAAGCACCTCAGATTACTGCAATGGAAGATCTCCAACTTTTGCAGAGTGGGAGGGAGATTTACTGGAAAATAGTGAAGGTTGTCACAATCACTGATGACAAGATTTGTCAACGAGGAAAGCTCATCAATCTCTTGAAGAAGAGGATTGATCAGATTGGAGCATGAGGTGATGCGTAGATCTTCAAGGATGGAGGGCAGCAAGCTGTGCTGTTGGGATGGTTCTAGCTTTGGACAATCGTAAATATGAATACTCTTAAGAGCAGTTAGGGATCTGAATCCTTCAACTGGCAGGTGAGATAATTCTGGACAGCAGGTGATGGTTAATTGCTGGAGTGCCAATAAATTATGGCAAAGCAGTCCTTGCTCTAAGGATGTAAGGTTTGGACACTGGTGAATCTGTAGGAATGCCAATGATGACAGAAGTTCAGAACTTGCAGTATGTATTTCTGGAAGAATAGTGAACCCTGTTTCAGAAATTTTGAGGTTTTCTACCGATGATGGGAAAGATGGGAATTCTGCTAGTAGTGGGCAGTCAATCACTGCAAGTTCTGAGAGTGATGGAAGCAACTGACCATCTTGTACAGAAGTCCACCTTTTAAGATTAGGCATGTCTTCAAATACAAGTTCCTTGAGTGATGGAAAACCCTTAACTTCACTGGTTCCTGAAAACTCTTGGTTGATCTGATTAATGGCGTGGAAGCCCCCGATATCTAAAAACTTGAGTAGGGGCAGCGCTCCAAGCGCTGGTAGAACTGAACAGTTTGTACAGTCAGATAGGTGAATGGTTTGCAAGTGAGTGAGTGTACTTGGAAAGTAGAAACCTGCAAAGGCCTTGACTGTCAGTTCACTAAGTTTATGATGTGGTTGGAGGTATTCAAGTATCTCTATGTCTTTATCTGTTTTTTCTGAAGTCAAGCACCTCCTATCAGACCATACAAAATGCAGATCGTTGATGTTAGTCTTCTTGCTTAGCAAAGCTTCATTTGCCTCTTCCACACTAGCCACACTCTCAAGATTCTTAATGCAAATATGTCCTGTGATCCCCGTCATTGTCTTCAATTCACTGATCTTGTATCCTTTGTCTTTACGAACAACAAATTCATCCAAATGTTGAAGGCAAGTCAAGTTCCCTATTCCAGCTATGCCAGTGATCAATTCTGTTCTTGCTTCTAGCCAACGCAGATTTACAAGATTGGTTATGCTCTCTGGTAGGTAATCTAATGCATGGCAGTGTTGCAACTTTAGTGTTTGCAAGCTGAAGAGCCTACCAATGGATGAGGGCAGACTTTTAATCCCAGTGCCGGAAAGATTCAAATATCGAAGCATTTTTAAATTCCCAACAGACTCTGGCAGTTCAATAATGTCTCGTCGGTGCAAATCAAGCACATGGAGATATTTTAGCTTGCAGAACAAATCTCTGGGGATAGAACTTGTCATTGATTTATATCCATTTAGCAGGAGAAGTGTGCGCACTCTCTTAAATCCAAGGAAAGCTTCAAATGAAGTGCAACTTCTATTGTGACAAGAGAATGATAGATGCCTAGCACTTCTTGCAGGGCTTCTTGGAAGGTCATCCAGCCTTATGCATTCATCAATTGAGACAGACTGGGCTAGGTCATGCATGGCATCATGCATCACATATCCATCTTTGTGGTGTTGAAAGAAGGACCTGCTTAGTAATTCATCAAAATAGCTATTCCCAATATCTTCCATCCTTCTCCTTCCTTGAGGCTGAATGAACCCCAAGGGCCATCCAGATTTGAACCAATCTCCCTCTTTCAAACATATAATCTTTGGGGAAGACCGAACAGAATGCAAAACATTGCTTCAGTATGGCAGGCAAGTGATGGTAACTCAACCTCAGAGCTGGCAATATATTGTTCTTATCTGATGGTAGTTCCCATATTTCACTCTTTAATATGCTTTTCCAATCATCCTCCGTGTCCCTGGTACATAATAAACTACCTATTGCTTTTGCAGCTAGTGGCAGGCCTTTCAACTTCTTCACGATGTCCTTGCCTATTATTTCCAATTTTGGGTGTGCAGTGGAGTCACCATCAACAAATGCATGGTTCTTGAACAACTGCCAGCAATCATTGTCTGATAACTGTTCTAGATGGTAAGGAGTCATCCCGCCCATTAGTTTCCCCACATTTTTGTTCCTTGTGGTAACTACAATCCTGCTTCCCTTTTCCCCAGTAGCTAGAGCACAGCGATACCTGTCCCATTTTTCAGGGTCCTCGTTCCATACATCATCAAGGACTAGAAGAAATCTTTTACCTTGCAGCTTTTTCGAGAGGTCTTCTTGAAGCAAGTTCATGTTTGTTGTGGCCGATGAGAACCCACTTGCAACTGATTCGATGGTTTCCTTTGTAAGCTTCATCTCATCAAAATTTTCAGAAACACACAACCACACCCTTAAATGGAAGTGCTCCTTTACTCTTGCATCGTTGTAGACAAGCTGTGTTAGGGTGGTCTTTCCTAGTCCCCCCATACCCACTATGGGAAGAATGGAAAGGTTGGCATGGTTTGAATTATTAGGAGTCAGCAGTATCTTCACAATTTCCTCTTTATCTTCCTCCCTTCCAAACACACTTGAGTCATCGATCAGTGAACTTGTCTTGGGCCTCTCTCTTATCTCTTGTCTGTCAGTCCCACTGATCATGTTTGAACCAAAAATCTGCCTTTCTTTGACAAGCCTATCAAGCTTCTCCTCGATCTTCCTTATTTGCTGCACTATCTTGCGGTTAAATAAACAATTGTCCAACCTAAAGCAGCAGAAACAGCTCCTAACCTTCTTCAGATGGTCATGGTTGGACGGGCCTTCTAGTTTGGACTGGAGGACCTCAGTTGCGTATTCATCAAGCAAGTCATCCATCTCATACGCGACCTCCTTGAGCTTGGCAAGCCAATTGCGTGCGGCCTTATCCTTCATTTGCCGCTCCTCGGCATCTTCAACATGAGCTTGAATGGTCGACAAGCTGCTCGATAGTTTCTGCAGCTCCTCTGTGACATCCAGAGGGAATTTCAACTCACCTATAGCAGCTGTGATCACTTTTTCAAAGAGTACCTGCATGAAGGCAGACAGCACAGCTTCTCCTATCGCCATAGTTTTTCCCCTCTTTGGTTGTCTACTGTCTCTCTCCCAGCGACGGAACTGGGAATGCTGATGAGCGAGGGGACTTGAGGGCACACGTAATTTCTCTACCATTGACCTTGACCCTGAAGTCGTTGCTCTTGCTACCAGTAGAATCTAACATATTTAAATCTGTCTTTTTTGTAATGCTACTGCAACAGCTGGCAAATAGGTTCTGGAAAATGTTATCTGATTGGCTACATCTGTAAATATTGCCTTAATTCGACCACGACATACGAGCACTGTTTATTTCATAAAATGGATCCATGAAATATGTGTGTTTCTATGACTTGTATGTTAGTTCATTTGAGTTGTTTGCTTTATCTACCCGGATATTGTTTATCAAGCACCGCAGTCCTATTGATGCCAAACACTGAAGTGGACAAGTGGTCAATTCCTCGCTGTCATGTATAATTGTGCTTCCTCATATGAACGCAAGCGAAGGAATCTCCTAGCAGCTTCCTGGAAAGGCGAACGAAAAGAACATGTTGGACGATATATCCTTCACTAGCTATCACTAGTCAACCATGGAGGCCGGCCAATATTGGATGGAAAATCTTGAAAAGCAGCTCTGGCTACCGCTGCTCACCACTTAGAATCATTGACTGAATCATCAGGTGCACACAAGTTTCAGCAAGGCCTTGTTTAGATGCAAAAAGCAACACCCAAGTTTACTATGCAAAAAGAAGATTCTCCATCACATCAAAATGTCATAACATGCATGGAGTACTAAATGTAGATAAAATCAAAAACTAATTGCACAGTTTTGTTGTGCTCTGTGAGACGAACATTTTGAGCCTAACTAATCAATTTTTGGACAATTTTTCACAAATACAAACGAAATGCTACAGTGCCGCAATGATTACGAAGTGACATCATACTCCCAAATTCACCCTCCCAATTTCAACATCTAAACAAGGCAAAGTGTATTGACATACCTGATGGATGAAGGTGCGTGCTACGTTACACTTGCTTAGCACGCTTCATGTTCACACCTGCTAGACTTCTAAGCTTCTTTTTTCTTTTGTTAAATGTCAAAAAGTCAGAAGGTAAGTCCGCTCTTCTGTCGTTATTTTAATGTCAGTTTGTTGGTTTCTGCATGGTGTTTCTTCGTTTATTCTCTCAACTTTCCGGTTGTTTTTAGACAACAATGAAGGAAAGAGTCATGACACTTCTGCTTTAACAATACAATTGCTCAGGTACTCGCACTAAATTTTAGTAAATCTCTATATTCTGCTGTGGATTTGGCTTTCTATTCCTTAGTTCCTCGTTTGAGAAAAAAAAGCCTTCATGAATTCTTCTATATCTTCATTTCTAATTTCCATTTAAAATCCATTTAAAAAAATGCAGTTTAGTTCCACTAAAAAAACATCTATGAAATATAGAGTATTAAGCACTTTATTATGGAGATTAAAAATATTTTATTATTAAATTAACATATAACTTAGCATTGTACACGTGCTGTACAATAACTTAACCTAGTGGGCTTCGAGCCCGCACCTCCGCCTACTGCGGAGGCGAAGCAACAGCCCACAGCCCACGTTTTACACCGGCCCGCCCCGTGCTCGCTAGGCGATGTGGGACAAAAGTTTCGGCGCAGGCAGCCTACGCAAACAACACCTCGCTCTTCCGCCAGGTCCCGTCGAAGGAAAAAAAAAACAGAGACGAGGTCGCGCTTTGGTGGGCCCACGTGAGCTTTTAAGACCCAATCGCACCAAACCCCTCCAGAATTTCTTATCCCCCTCCTCATCTGCTCCACCTCCGACCTCGCGCGAGAGGAGAAAGAAAAGCCCAGCACGAGCATGGCCGGAGCAGCCGCCGCCGCCGTGGCGGCCGGGATCTCGGCCCGGCCGGCCGCGCCGAGGAGGCCATTGGCGGGGCGCCGCGCTCGGTCGTTTGTGCGGGCCGCGATATCCGTCGAGAGGGGCGAGAAGGCGTACACTGTGCAGAAGTCCGAGGAGATCTTCAACGCCGCCAAGGTACCGTCTTCTCTGATTCCTTCACTTTGCCGCCTCCCTGATGCCGTCCGCCAGGGCTCCCTTTCATTTGGGAGAGCCTTGTGGCCAATTGTGTGTGGCGTGAATTCTGGAGAAAGAGGCGTGCGCTTGCGGCCAGCTTGGGGAATGGTTCGCCTGTGGAAATTGTGGCCGATTGGTTTGGTTTTGTTTTTCTTTATTTCCGTCAGTGGATTGCTGGTAACGCGATGTGGATTGTCAAAGGTGGGTTGGAACATGGAAACCGGGGGCTGGGAAAGGTCCGGATGGCGTGATGGGGCCGACATTATCAGCTGTTAGCAAGGTCAACTACCCTCCTGAACCAAATTGACACATGAGACATCCATGCAGATGGAATGATCGCTGTAAGAAATTGCACCGGGATGAATTGCTTAGGTGCAGCACCCATTACTTTAATGTGTCAAAGCTGTCTAAATAATAGTATAGTTTTGGGCAGTTAGTAGCCACTTCTTTGTGAGTCATGCTCTAGATCTTGGATCTGTAGCTGGTAGCTATACTGATAGATGTGAGTCCAACCATATTGCATATTAAATTGTCACGAACTGATGGAGTCTATTATCACCAAGACCAGTACTAATATTTTCCACCATTTGATGCCTCTGCCAGTTTTGTCTGTCAATATTTTTTTTCTTCATTCCGGATGTTTCAATGTTTATTTATTGTTGTTTCACTGTTTCTCAGGAGTTGATGCCCGGAGGTGTTAATTCGCCAGTCCGTGCCTTCAAATCTGTTGGTGGGCAACCTATAGTTTTTGACTCTGTAAAGGGTTCTCGTATGTGGGATGTGGATGGAAATGAATATATTGATTATGTTGGTTCCTGGGGTCCTGCAATCATCGGTCATGCAGATGATACGGTACGACATTGATAATCTGTGTAAATGTGTTATGTGAAATGTACACGTCTTATCATATTTCTTGTTTGTTAATCAGTGGGTTTGCTTCTGTGTTTCCTATGTAATACTTAATTGTATCAAAATTTGACTAATCTCCAACAGTTGTGAATATACTAAACTTTTTGGAGTTTTACATGTGTCGTAAAAAATTTCTTAGTCGGATTTTGTAGATCGAACAGGTGAAACATTGCGACTTTACTTCACATTCAAATATTTATAGCGTGATTTTGAGCCACTGTAGATATTGGAGGAAAAAACTATGCTTGATTCAGTAATAATTCATATAAGCTGGCTTGAGAATTGACACAAATCAAAATCATCACTTATATCTTGTTGTTTGATTCAGGTGAATGCTGCATTGATTGAAACTCTAAAGAAAGGAACTAGCTTTGGTGCTCCATGTCTGCTGGAGAATGTATTGGCTGAGATGGTCATCTCTGCTGTACCAAGTGTCGAAATGGTCCGCTTTGTCAATTCAGGGACAGAAGCCTGCATGGGAGCACTCCGCCTTGTGCGTGCGTTCACTGGTCGGGAGAAGATTATCAAGTTTGAAGGCTGCTACCATGGCCACGCTGATTCCTTCCTTGTAAAAGCTGGCAGTGGTGTTGCTACCCTTGGTCTCCCAGACTCCCCAGGAGTCCCCAAGGGAGCCACCTATGAGACTCTAACAGCCCCATACAATGATGCTGAGGCAGTGAAGAAACTTTTTGAGGACAACAAAGGGGAGATTGCTGCCGTCTTCCTTGAGCCGGTTGTTGGCAATGCTGGCTTCATTCCACCACAACCTGGTTTCCTGAATGCCCTTCGCGACTTGACCAAAGAGAATGGTGCACTCTTGGTCTTTGATGAAGTGATGACGGGTTTCCGTTTGGCTTACGGTGGGGCTCAAGAGTACTTTGGGATCACCCCCGATGTGACAACCATGGGTAAGGTTATCGGTGGTGGTCTTCCTGTTGGTGCTTATGGTGGGAGGAGGGAAATCATGGAGATAGTTGCCCCAGCAGGGCCAATGTACCAGGCAGGAACTCTCAGTGGAAACCCACTTGCCATGACTGCTGGAATCCACACGCTCAAGCGTCTGACAGAGCCCGGCACTTACGAGTACTTGGACAAGATCACTGGTGACCTCGTCCGTGGGATACTGGACGTTGGTGCCAAAACAGGCCATGAAATGTGTGGAGGGCACATCAGAGGAATGTTTGGCATATTCTTCACTGCCGGACCAGTTCACAACTTCGCTGACGCCAAGAAGAGCGACACCGAGAAGTTCGGGAGGTTCTACCGGGGCATGCTGGAAGAGGGCGTGTACCTGGCACCCTCCCAGTTCGAGGCTGGCTTCACCAGCTTGGCGCACACCCCCCAGGATATCGAGAAAACCATCGAGGCTGCTGAGAAGGTTCTGAAACGGATATAGCCATATAGGGTTCAGCTACCCACTAGATTCCAGCGGATTTGATACTTCATTGTGATGTACTCTGAGTTTCACTTTCACGCCACTGAAGTTTTTGATTGTGCAGCAGTAGCAGCAGTGCGCCATCTTATGTAGCTCTTCTTTCTGAATTTAGCTTATCGTGTTTTTGCAGTGGTATAATAAAACTGTGGTTGACGACCCCGTTGTTATCGTAATGTTCAGACAACTGTTTCATCCTTTTGCTCCTCTTTTAATTTGCTGGGTGTATATACAATAATGAAATCAGCAAATTAAAGTGATGATCAAAATTGCACGCATTATGCGTGCCGTTTATATCTTTTCAGGATTGGGAATTTGCCGGGCACCAGTCCCTACAATAATGCCGTCTCTGGTGTGATGACTGGTGAGGATGCTCAGAGTCAGAGCTCAGGGCGCACACACGCATTGCTAGAGGGAGCAAGATTCGGTGATCCACAAATATACACACCAAGAAATCACCAACGCATGGAGCTCCTTCATTAGATTAGACCCGTGTCGACACAACTACAGATGATATACGTTCTACTTCTACATAGTTGATACACGATGTTCCCATTTTACATAGTTAGTACACGGGGAAAGGAATAACTCCTGTCTCAAGCAAGATTTATTGAAGGTAACAGACATCGTAGATTCGTAGCGCCTCCGCCTTTGTGCCACTGATTTGACCAATTTGATAGCCCATTCATGACCAATTTGATGAGCCAACTGAATTCATTCCCTTGGACGGGCAATCCAGAGAGAACTCAGAGCGCGTAGCCGGGAGAAATAATCACTGATGGTAAGAAGAGCTCGTGCAGATTGGCGGGTGGTCAATACGTGCTGCATTTGCTGAAGAGTCTGGACTCGTAGATTGTCAGCCTGCAAAATACGAGATCGTTAATCTTGTTCCAAAAAAAATGATATGGTTTTGCAAATGCACCAATCACAATTCACAATGCACTAGTTGGTGAGAAACAACATATAATGAAGGGATAAGTGTTCCCTGGTTTGCAGAAGGTGTACCTCCTGTAGGATGTTTTCTAGAGTGCCAAGCTTCCCAATTGCCACTGCCATCTGCCCCGAGCAATCTGCAGCATTACCAGAAGAACCTGCAGGACACAGGGGTCCTGTTGCGAGGGTTTCCACAACCGACTGTTGCAGTACCTTCACCCTCTGTGAAAGATCTTCTTTAGCTTGTTGTGAGGACTGTTGCAGGCTGTATATACTTGCTAGCTGCTGTTCAGTAAGGGGTTCCAGATGACTGGCAAGCAACTGTGGTAAAAAAAAAGCATCAGTGTAACTGTGTAAGAAAGAAGCCTGGAAGTCTTTCAGCTTTGATAGAAGTACATCGGTACAATAAGAACAACTGAGAGAGATCACAAACCTGAAGAAGCTCTGACGGTCGAAATCCACCTAACCACAGAAAACACCTCTCGAGAGGGGTCGTCCACATTCCTGACAGCACGTGAAAAGCATCTGCCTTGGCTGCTACACCCTTAAGCCTGATAGCCTCACAGTAGTGTGCCATGATGCTATCAACAATACGCCGAAGATCATCATCACTGGCATGTGCATTGAGTGCATCCCTCAATTCATTTATCTGCTTGCTGTGATCCTCTTGCCACAGTGAATATTCCATATCAAATGCCAAAGCTCCTACAAATACGAATAGCAGCTGAACTCATGATACTGAACAGTGTGACCCAAACATTTGACAAAAAAAAAAAGTAAATTACCATTTTCACTAGTTGAATGAGTCTGATCTCCTGGAGTAGGAATAAAAATGCCCTGAACAAGTAGGAAAATGTTGAAAAAAAAAACAGTTTGGACAACAGGAATTGCAGATTTTTGTCCAACCCAAAATACAAATATGACAAACGTACCTGTTTGCGAGCACGCTGGAGTTCCTGCTCCAGTTGAGCAAGTTTCAGCCTGCTATTCTCAAGTTGCTCGACATATGCCTGAGGATTCAGAAATGGATAATAATTTAGTTTCAGAGCATTAGTTATGCACAAGGAAAAATACTAATGAGATCCACCATCAGGTACATGAAACTACCTTCTTTCTTAGACGGCTTTTCCTAGCAGCTTCACGGTTTTGGGCCAGACGGCGGAGTGCCTAAAGAAGAAGTCCGTAATGTGACAGCAAAATCAATAGATGTTCAAACTTCAGTGAATGTGTAGAGTTTAAATACCTTTTGACCTAGCTTATCCTTTGATTTGTCACCAGAACCAGAAGCTGTAAGGGAAGCAAGCTGCCCTAGTTCCAACTGATAAGAAACAAGCTCAGTGTATACCAAAGAGGGAAATTCTTGTGTGCACACGCAAGCATTTGGACATTACTTGAATGTGAGTAACTTTACTTGAATGCGAACTAATTGCTACTGTTGACATGAAAATAGCATCAGAATAGAAAAACAACCATCAGTCCATCAGGTGTTTCTTATTTAGGAATGAAAAACATTAAAATTTCAAAGGACATAATTATCACAAAACTTCCAAGTTCTAGTTATTTCAAATTTATGTTATGTCTCATAAAGAAAAGTCTAACATCCACATTAGTAAGGCACTGAGCATCTACAGAACTGTACAAAAACATTATTTTCAGAATGGCAAGTACCATTTGATTCTTCTCGTCGGTATCGAGATCTGTTGATGTATCTGTCCCAGGGCTTGCATAAGCCATCTCAGATTCTTCCCAATTCTCTGTGTTTCCCAGCTGTGAAATCTCGTTGTGTTCCTCTTAGCTGTACTTCTGACTGAAGTCCAACTTCAGGTGTAGCAGGCTGCGGCACTTCCAACAATACAGAGAATATATGGAAGCTGGGAACAATCATCAATTCAGTAGGTATGATCAGAATATAACAGCCACACCTTAGTCTAATTAGCAGACTGAAGGGGATTAGTTGGCTAGATTGAACAAGGACTCTAAAGAGAACAGAACGCCAACCAAGCTTCACATTCCTGCTTCAGCAAAAGAACAGATAAACAATTGATCCAAAATGCTGTAGCTTGGGAAGATATGATACCCCTAGGTGATGACAATTATCAAAAGCAAAAGATGGGGGAGCAAAACGAGACTATAAACTTGCCAAGAGGATCAACTGAAGTATCAAAAACTTTCCTTAAAACAACAAATGGGCACAGAGAAAATTGATGCTACTTGTTCAGCAAAAAAGTTCAAAACCAGGTTGCACGGTCAAATTGAGAACTTAGCGGCATACCTGTGGTTGTGTTGCCAATGTCTTCCCAACGGATCTTGCAGACTGCTCAATGCCAGAAACCCGGGCGAGTTGGATGCTTTGGCATATGTGCAGCTGAATAGAGTTGTGACTTCTGAAGTCTCTGTATAGATGGTATATATGTAGTACATTTTTTTGAAACGAATATATGTAGTACATTGTAGAACATATATTCCCTAGGCATATCTCTAGGCTTGCCATACGTGTCCTACGCACAGCATGCCCTCAGTAACCACAATGAATGCAATCTATCACAGAAATGTGTGTAGACAGTGGCAAAACTTCTTTTCCCTCCACAATGCAATCTTCAGTGCACGGTTACGTCCATGCCATAGCATAGTGGCATAGCAGCATGTGCCCTCCCAACTTTTGTTCCAGTCATCAATGGGGCAAAACGGGACGGCGTGGATTAGGCAGCAGCCTAACCCCCTAGCAAGAGTTTTGCTGGACCTTGTGCAAACCGAGAATCTTGAGATATCTACCCACGAAAGTTTGCAAAAGCTGCAGCCTGGCTGAGAGAGTGCTCACACTTGCAGAGTCCACGCCTAGTTCACACGCCAGACTCAAGCCATCGATCGAGCACCAGGAAACGGCAAAAAGGGTCAGACGGAGCACGCACGCAAGGCAAATGCAACCGCATCAAGAATGACTTGCACTTACACGGTGCGCCAAGCAGCTCTGTATCCTCGTGGCCTCGTCCCCGCCACGCCTGCTCTGCTCCCCCACTAGCTACTGCCCCGCCGGACCACCCTCACGGCCGGATCGCTTCGTCACGTCACGCAAACGCCACGTGACGGTGCGCGGTTGGCCTGGCGTTTGGGGGCACCCCGTCAGGGACGTTCCGTCGAGCACCGTGCGCGCGGCCTTCATCACCTGCCTTCGTCCTTGACTCCTTGTGGCACCCAACGGCGGCCAACGAGGGAGGATGCAGAACGGCGGCGAAGTGGCTCCCTCCAGCATGCTGCTTAGAGGCCTGAGGAGGACACGGCGCGCGCCGATCATCCAGGCCGCCGGACCTCCCGCCGACGCCGACGGCTTTGATAACCGCCGCACGTCCTTTCCCTTCCAAATTCCAATTATCAAAAAAAAAAAAAACTCAAGCCCCTGAGGTAAAAGCTACCGAAGGCGTGACGTCAGCCACGGCCTGCGAACGTCGTGCGGGCCCACCGCCGACGGAAGCTTCTGTTAGTTTTCCCGTGTCGGGCAAAGACAAGGCGACCGAAGCCAAACCAAGCAGCCGTTACCCTTCCCGCCATTCCCTCCCGGCCTTCCCTTTCATGGCCACCCCTCCCTCATGCTCCCCCCCGGAAAAGCTTCCCCCGCGCGCCCCACCGCGCCCAACTTGTGGATTGGAAATCAGATTTTATCCTTAAAAAAAAGAACTGGTGAGATATTGAGGCAAAAAAAATCACAAAGCACCCACAAGGCGACGGGGCAGAAGTTCGCGTGCAAGACCATCAGCAAGCGCAAGCTCTCCACCAAGGAGGACATTGAGGACGTGCGCCGGGAGGTGCAGATCATGTACCACCTCTCCGGCCAGCCGGGCGTCGTCGAGCTCAAGGGCGCCTACGAGGACAAGAACTCGGTGCACCTCGTCATGGAGCTCTGCGCCGGCGGGGAGCTCTTCGACAGGATCATCGCCAAGGGCCACTACACCGAGCGCGCCGCCGCCTCGCTGCTCCGCACCATCGTCGAGATCGTCCACACCTGCCACACCATGGGGGTCATCCACCGGGACCTCAAGCCCGAGAACTTCCTCCTCCTCAGCAAGGACGAGAACGCGCCGCTCAAGGCCACCGACTTCGGCCTCTCCGCCTTTCAAGGAAGGGGAGGTGTTCCGGGACATCGTCGGCAGCGCGTACTACATCGCGCCGGAGGTGCTCAAGCGGAGCTACGGCCCGGAGGCCGACATCTGGAGCGTCGGCGTCATCGTCTACATCCTGCTCTGCGGTGTTCCGCCATTCTGGGCAGGCAAGCTATCTTGCTTCATCTATCGATTGGTTCATGATATTTTTCTCGCGCTGCCTGAATCATCGATCATGACACTGCACGCCGGTACAGAATCGGAGCACGGTATCTTCAACGCCATCCTGAGAGGGCAGGTTGACTTCACCAGCGACCCGTGGCCGCGCATCTCGCAGGGCGCGAAGGACCTCGTCAGGAAGATGCTCAATCCTGACCCCAAGCAGCGGATTTCAGCACACGACGTCCTCAGTAAGTGATTCGCCTTATGCTGAAACACTACAGATACTAGCTTAATTTTTAGTTGTGCACATGCGTGGCTGGTGCCCTTTTGCGATACTCAAATGGTATCTGTTTGATGTTCAGATCATCCGTGGATCAAAGAGGACGGCGAGGCGCCTGACACGCCGCTGGACAACGCTGTTCTCGGCCGGCTCAAGCAATTCAGAGCGATGAACCAGTTCAAGAAGGCGGCGCTAAGGGTGTGTGTTTAATTTTTCAGTTCAGAGCTGAATTTTGTTCCTCTGAATGAATCCTTGCCACGCATGCAGGTTATCGCCGGATGCCTGTCGGAGGAGGAGATCAAGGGGCTGAAGGAGATGTTCAAGAGCATGGACTCCGACAACAGCGGCACGATAACCGTGGACGAGCTGCGCAGAGGGCTGGCCAAGAAGGGCACCAAGCTCAGCGAGGCCGAAGTCCAGCAGCTGATGGACGCTGTAAGATCACTTGCAATTGCAATCTGCTGAAAGCCTGAAACCCACCACAACACACACACACACACACACACACACCGTAAAAAATTCAGAATCTCCGATCCAGACCTGAACGAAGAATAATGCGCGTTTGTAATAACACACGCATGCAGGCCGACGCGGACGGGAACGGGACGATCGACTACGAGGAGTTCATCACGGCGACGATGCACATGAACCGGATGGACCGGGACGAGCACCTCTACACGGCGTTCCAGTACTTCGACAAGGACAACAGCGGCTACATCACCATGGAGGAGCTCGAGCAGGCCCTCAGGGAGAAGGGCCTCCTCGACGGCCGGGACATCAAGGACATCGTGGCAGAAGTCGACGCGGACAACGTAAGCCACAAACATCCTATAGATGAGATCTGGCATTGCTGAACACGCTCAAATTAAAATGTACGTGTCGCAGGACGGTCGGATCAACTACACCGAGTTCGCGGCGATGATGAGGAAAGGGGACCCTGACCAGCCGTCGTCCAACCCCAAGAAGCGGCGCGACGTCGTCCTGTAGGTGGCGGCGGCGGCGGCGGTGGCGTCGGGCTCATGAACAGATTGCGCGGCTGGTACAGCGTTGATCGGCAAGGAGGAACACGGCGAACGCGTGCGTGCGTGCGTGAATTCTCTGCACAGGCAGCGATGGGATGGGAGAGGGGGGGAGTAGTGGGATGAACTAACCTTGTGAAATGTGGATTGGGTCGATTGTCCCCGTGTGTATATGTTACTCGGCTGTATAATAGAACTGTTCATATTGTGTACGTGTACAACGTATCGCTGCTGTGAATCTGTGATCCGCACTGTTTGCCGTCACGATCTTGCTGTGGAGATGCCTATGCTGAACCTGAACTGGAGGCTGACGAAACAGAACGGCCGCATGTGGGCCCAGCCTTCTGTACATCCAGTTTGTTTTGGTAGCTGCATAGCGGGGTAACGTGACTGCGCTAGCTGGGCCATGGTTATCCACGCACTGTACCAGACAATGCAAATGCGAGCCTGAAATGTCTGGCTCTGGCTGGTTAAGCAGCTCCTAATGAACCCGGCCCTACTCGTATCTTGGAACAGAACGGCCGGCAGGCAGGAGCAGGACATCCACGGGCAGTAGGGCTTTTACTCGTTCAAAGTTATTTTCCTTTCAAAAAAAAAGCAAGGGGCACCGGACTGCCAATGCAACTCCATTTAATACTCCGTATAACAGAAGATTTTAAAAGCATGTATAACCGTGGAAAATCGGCAAGGTTGTTTTCTGTCTGTAAATTTAGTGAACCGCGTAGCTCCAGTCATATAGTCCTTTTTATTAGTGGTACGAGGTACTGTAAAAGACCTCTCCAAATGAAGCTTTATAGGAATTGTGTCAATTCTAAACCAATCGTGATGTCCATTCTTTCAAGTGAAGGTTTGGATTCGACCATCCAACCAACTAAACATTTCACCAATCCGTTGCATCAGGTGGCCACTGCAGGCAGAGGTATATAGTAGATAGTGGATGCAGATGCACCCATAAGAAAATGAAAAAAAAAACAGTGATTTCGATCAAAATTTCACAACCACTGGGCCACTAAATTGAAAGAAATCGCACTTAACCTACATATAACTTTGATCAATCTTTTAATTTGAACAGTATAAAGAGTTCGAATATAACAGCTGCATTAAGACGGTGCCTCCACTCCCAACTTGTCCCTCCATGAAGATTTGAAACGGCTAGCTTTCAAAGTTGGGCTCCATGACAACTGACAATGGTAGTGGCAAGCAACTTGTGAAAGAGTATTGTTAGCGCGTAAGGGTGCTTCTTATTTCAACTATTGAAAATGGTCATTTTCTAAGTCATGGCTCATCGCTGGGGCTAAGACATTGTTACATGTACAAGACTTAATTTGCTCGTCTTAATGAAGGCAGCACTCTTGCAGTCTTGCTTTTCGAAAAAATTGTCAGCGCTTCTGTCATCGTTTGATAAAGAAGTACAACTTTGAGATTGTTAATAGACAGAGAGAGGTCTGGAACCCTTTGGATTGCAATAAGCCTTAGGTGTAGATCTTTGCATTAGCTTTCTCATGGTTGATACGTTAGGACTTAGGATGGTGACGACTGAGTGCTGACAGCTCATCAATTATTGTGGCTGCTCTATGGTTATGGTTGCCTCGTGGTCCAAACTGCACAAATTTGTTCATCTTTACTTTGCTTCTTCTTTCAGTTTTTCCCCGCATTATGCAAAGCCAAATGGATGCATGATGGCAACTTTTGCCAGTGATATAATTATCCCGGCTGGGGCACACGTTCCCTACCACATATCCCAATATTATTCTATATCAAAATGGTAGAACAGACGTTGTGGTTAATTTTACTAGCATTTAGTTCCTTCCTAGCAAACATGATAAGCAGAGGTTTAAATCTCTAAAATTTGAAATCAACAATCTCGTTTTATTATAGTTGATCCACTTTTGGTTCCTGCTAAATAGCAACTTATGTTGTTACTATGCCTAATAACTTAGCAAACCCAACAATTTGACATTGTTTCGGTCAAATAGAAAATTAACAAATAGGTTCAGGGAACTGATGTTGTTTTACGGACATTTCATCTTCAGCTCATGCCACACTGCATTGCTGCATCAGCTTAGGGAATTTTTTGACCAAAAAAACAGGAATTGAGGGACTATATTAGCCTTTTTGAAAGTTCAGAGACTAACTTGACCTTTGCACAAAGTACAGGCACAAATTTGGCTATTTCACCAAATATAAACTATACACTTCAAAGAGTTGCTTTTACATTAAAACTTTTTTCAAATGTAACAAAATTTTTATTTTGTTTTTTAAAGCTAGACACAATTTACTCCCTTGATTCATCACCAGGCATATTTTACTAGGACACGCCTTCCATCAACATTATTCTATTAATATTATGTGATTCAATCATATCTAAAAGTAATAAGTACTTTTAAATACGAATATGCTAACATCAATTATGTATTCCCAAAATCTATATTAACAATTGGAATATATGTTTTGTAATTTCAAACAATTGGGTGATTACTGCAGTTGAAAATATAAGCCCTTTAGAACATCAACACAATCTACAAGGTGTCATTATGACAAACAATATCTGTTAAAATCTATTATATTATATAAAAATGTTATGAATAATTGAAGTAATTTTTATAATTAATTCGGTAGCCAATTTTATATGTTTTTGTCGCTATGAAATTTTGGATATTCATACTCAAAGGTAAAAAGGTGTAACTTAGGACGAACTTAGATTGACTTCCAAGTATTGCTTTACATCATAAAAATATTTTTCAGATATAACACAATTATATTAAGGGTAAAGTCCATAGATTGACTTCAAAGTAATTAGTTTACATCAAAAAAATATTTTTTCAGACATAACACAATTTTAGTAAGGGTGAAGTTCGTATTATCATAACATAAATTATCATAGTGAGTTCCATTTTCAGCCTTCATCTTGAAAAGTGGCAGCTAACATGTCAAAAACAATCCATGCAAGCGCCTTGTTAGACGAAAATGAGGTGAAATTGCTTCAGGGGTGTCTTTTGTCTTGGGAGTAGATGGAGACTGTGTCTGGTGCCTAGTTCTAGAGTTCAAAGTTCAAAAATAAAACTTCTATAATAGTTGGGGATTGAAAATCAGATTCTATCCTAAAAAAAAAGAACCGGTGAGATATTGAGGCGAAAAAAATCACAAAACAAGGTGCTTTCTATCTTTCCATACTACCAAACTGTCATTGCACTGCCAGCAACCATTAGCTTTGTACTGGATAGCAAGATATCTTCACCACTGCTTTGAGAATCACAAATAAGATTCGTTGCATGTTTTCATTGCTATCATTATTCATTAATCCCCTTTTATTGCAATTGCAAATGAACAGTTTAGTCACTTAATAACTGTACATTGTAGCCGTTTTAAGCAAATGTATACAGACAGCTGTGAAAAGTATAAACAAAATAGATAAATGCTTCCATGGCAAACAAATAATATGAATTCTTATCATGTTTTATCCTAGCTTTACTAAGAAAGACGAGAAATAAGTTTGTAGGAAGCATGTCTGTCCTTCTTCGCTTGAATAAGACGAACCAGAGTACGAGACCAATCGCAAGAGCTCCCATCCATCCTTTTGGAGGCACCGCTGCAAAAAGGAATAAAACACTGTTACCAATAGCACCGGGAGGAGGAAGGGCCACGATTTCCATTTTCCCTCGTCAATTTCTTGTGTCAGCCTAGCGCACGCGCTGAGCTGCCGCGGTCCCAAATTTAAAAAGCATTATTTTCATTGTATTTAACCAGACGAGCAGTATTTGAAAACTATTGTTACTCAGGATATTTGAACAGTAGTGGATCATACCACCGTATGTGACAAATATCCCCCAAACTGATGTCGATTTGCGTCGCGCACTTTGATCTGTACCACAGAGATCGAGTCAGTTGTCCTGTCGCGTATCATCGGTGCACACTCACTGCACAGACAGTGGTCCACTTGCGCCGGGTGGGCCCCGCAAGGCGGGCCCGGGTAAATCCGGTCTGCTCTTTTGGCCTGTTGGGCCATTCGTCGCATCCGCCCTTTTTTCCGGAGGCCACGTCGGAGTCCTGCCCCACCTGTCAGGCTCAGGCAAGGGCGAGTACAGATACGCGGGTAAGCGATGGCGGGCGGTGAGAAAAAGAGCGGGTGCCGATTGGTTGCTGTCCAGCGTCAGCCCGGGGCCCTAGGATGACGGGAGGACTGGCGCCCTATGGATGAGCTCCACGTGGCCGAGGGCTGCACAGCACATTCATTGCAATGGGGTCGCTCCCGCATGGCTTTGTTCCCGTTTCGTCTACGGAGTATCCTGCTGCCTTCACCAGACACCAGCGCTGCCCCCCGCATCAGATTCCCATTGCCCGGTGATGTCGAATTGCTAGGCTCACTCCAAGCAAAGTACAAGCTCGGCTTCAAGGATTATCTATGTAAATTACTAGCCTTGATTTTTACTAATACTCTTTAGCGAATTCTTAAAACTTGTCTATCAACGTGCACATAGATTTGACTAAACCAAGGATTGATCTTTTTATAGACCAATGATCAATCTAGTGCTTTCATCTAACACCATCCTGAAGCGAGCATAAACCACAATGTATCTTGGGCCTAAAAGCCAAAGCATTATAGTGTTTCACAAGTAGATAAATGGAAGGTAATGTAGTAATCAATCTTAGAGTCCAACATGTATGATTGTGGAAAAAAAAGGTAGATATGAAATGCCCGAGCATATTATTTTGATTATCTATTCTTAAGGAGTTAAGGTATTATTCATTTCTGGGAAAAAAATCTTGTGAATGCCAAATAGGGGGACTTATTTTTTGAAGCATTCCGAATGAAACGCCGAGCTCCGGTGGACATAGCCAATTTCCCCCATCTCCTCCCCAGTCCCCCACCCCCACATGGATACCATTCCGTTCCCAATGCATAGGGAGTTTCGCTTAGCTCTCAAACCAGAGCCACCGTTTCTAAACCCCCGTTGATCTCAAAAAAAAAAAACCCCCGTTTGTACCACCATACGTACCAATTCTTCCGTTTCTGCTGTCCTTTCATGGCTACTAAATCGGGAAACTCATCCGCCATCTTATACTCCCCGTTCCTCGCTCGCCACACCATTACCATTACCACTCCACCATCCCCTGTAGTGCACCTGCACCACAAGATACTGCTCGCCATTACCCCCTCTGATCAGCTCGGTTCTCTCTGATCGATCCGTGGATCGGCCAGCCATGGACGGGATTCGCAGGAAGCCGTACGGCCCCAAGAGCAATGCGCACCAGGGCGGCGCGGCCGGCACCAGCTCCGGCAAGCTGCGCAAGGGGAAGGGCGCTGCCGGCGCCGGCGCCGGCGGGAAGAAGAAGCCGCCGATCAAGGTGGTGTACATCGGCAACCCCATGCGGGTGACGACCAGCGCCGCCGGCTTCGCCGCGCTCGTGCAGGAGCTCACCGGCCGCCACGCCGACCCGTACAAGCACAGCGGCAGCGCCGCAATCGGCGCCGACGACAGCAGCGGGGGCAGCCCGGTGGAGCCGCACGCCGGCGCGCTGCTGCCCAGCCCCGTCAGCACCCCGTCGTCGGACGCCGCCTCGGCCGCCGGCGCGGCCCACGCCAGCTCGGTGCCGGCGGCCTACGACTACGACGACGACGACGACAGCTTCGCGCCGCAGCTGATCGACAACAGCTACTCCGTGTTCTCGCCGCCGACGTTCCTCTACGGCCCGCACGGCGGCGAGCTTTGATCCCAAATAAATCCCAATCGCGTGGTAGGAGCTGAGGGTACATACATATATATCATGTATGTGTGTTGCATCTCGCATGAGGATGGATGATCTGTATCGTATGTGCATGTGCAGGATCGATCGATCGTAGGCGAGAAATTAACTAGAATTGAATTCTCTGTACGCTGCTTGCTAGCTCCCAATATGCAATCCCTGTCAACACTGTCAGTGTCTGTCACACTGCTAGTACTACTACTGTATGATGCGGGCGCCACATAATCCGATTTGGTTGGGAGTTAATTGGTGGTTTTCGGTTTACTAATGATGATGAAATGGTAATGGCTTAATGGGATTGGTCAGGTATTTGAGTTTACTTTCGTGTGACAATTGGTTCTTCTTTGACGATAACAAATTAAAGATCAAATGCTCAGGGGGTTTATTAGTTAAGTAGAATCAGATTCTTTCTCCTCTCATCTCTTTACGAAAATACTGGCTTCTCATTGATCCGTACTTGACACTCGGATCCATTTGGTACTTATATTAGATATACAGAGGAATGATTTGAAAGATTGCTGACTTTTGATGCAAAGTTTAGTTTAAAACTGTTGCGCTCTGTATGTGGCTATATGGCTGTGCCTGTGCTATATCTAGCTCTGATTGCAAGGGGAGGGAGCTGGGAGGCTCTCAAAAGAAAATTTCTGAGTATGCTTCATACAGAGTTGCATAATTGATTTAATTGTTGCTGTACACATGTAGTTCAAAAGAAATCCAGTAGCAGTAGCTAGTAATAATTTCATAGTCACTGAAAACTGAAGCAAATGGATCCTTTATTGGAATTGCTGCTGGTTCGTTCCTTAAAAAAAATGAAAGGAGACCTTTTGCATTTCATGTAGTCATGGATATATGATATTGCTGCTCGCTTGAAGAATTAAGTACACATCGAAAAACAGTTGCAATGTTTTGTGCATTTTATTGAGTGCAAAAAAAATTGCTAGATTTTGTGCTCAATTTTTTTGCTAGATTATAGTTCATGTAAATATACCCAAGAAATTTCTGAGAAGAAGCTTTCCACTTCGAAACTTTTATGGCTCATTTCAAGTGTCAACTAAATCTAATTGTTTGGCGTGAAAAACACATATCTGAATGAAAATGAGTCTTTAATTGATCAATTATTGGGGATTGTGGGTAGGGCTATTTGTTCAAATTCTTTTTGATCATGCCTCGGCTCCATATTTAGTTGTTGTGAACTCTGCATTCCCTTCTTCCCTGCCTGTTCTAAAAAACAATATCTGACATAAAATTACAACCAGCGTAGTTTCATCAATTTCAAAACGATTTAATCAACATATAGTTTCACATTGATTTGCACAAGCTTCGTTTGATTTGTCAGGTCATTGTATCCAAAGTGTTAATCAGATACCGTGTGAAAATAGTGTTAATTTAGATTGTTTCTAGTGCAAAATCTCATATTAAGACATGGTTGCATACCAAAGCATCAATCTTATCCTAAGTCAGTTGCCGACCTTCTAATGATTGAGCGTCTTGCTCACTGGAGCTAGCATATGCGTACTCTTGTTTTTTTTTCTGAGAGGATATTATACATACTCGATTTATGATATATGGTTTCTCTGCGAGTGAAAGTTATTTGCCATTACTTGAATCAAGTATCAACCATACCATAAAGAAACAATTTGTATCTCCATATAAAACTGTATAAGGAAACCATGGGCCACTTGAGAAAATACACTAGATTGTTCTTATAACTGTACGTTAAGCACTCGTAGAAACTATCGAGAAACAACATTGGACATATATCTTGAGTACGAGAGTTTCACTACTGTCTGAGTATACACAATATAGCCAGTACCATTCAAATATATATGATGTTTAGAACAACAATGTTAGTTTATTTTTAAACTAATCTACTTATAGTAAACGGCATATATTCGAGAACAGAAATAATAATATGAAAAATAATAATTAGATTGTTGGACTTGCAGCTGTTATCTGCGCCCACACGCCGGTCTCTTTCGTTGCCCACGCTCTCTGGTTTACCTTGCTCTCGCCAGCGTTCGTCGTCGTACGAACGGACGAACCGATCCTATCTGTGCTCGGTCTCTAGCTGCCAGCCACCAGCCACTGGCTGGGATGTGGACGCCAACCGCCAAGGACCACGGCGGTTACCGTTAGGCGCCAACAAGGACTGCCGCGCGCGATGGAGAGGAATGACAGCCCAGCCTTTTGGAAAAACGAGGCCGATGGACGGATCAGTGGCCCAACTCGCGAGCGCCTCTCCGTTGGCCTTGTCGCCATCGCTCGTATCGATCGTGTGGAGTTGAGCGCGTGGAGCCCAACCGGCCGGGGGCGAAGAAGTCAGGAGAGACAGGGAGAGCGAGAGAGACCGATGGGTTGTTTTTGGACGCAGTCGGTGCTGCGGCAGCTTTGACGCGTTGGCGTCATCTCGACCTGGGAGCAGGCATGGGCGATGTGGCCAGTCACCTGGCCTAGCTCTGGTCGCAGGCCGGGCTACTGTCGACTGGACACGGCTGACAAGTGACAACTCACGCACGCCCGTTTTCTCCGTCGCCCCAGTTTCAACGCCGCTCCCAACAGCTATCCTCTACCCCGCACGGCTGGCTCGGCTGCACGGTACGTGCACACTGCGTCCACGTCGCTCGCGCTGTGCAGGTGCTTGTGCTTCCTGCACCTAGCCCGGCCGCTTGTCGTTCATAGATGGGAGCAGGCACGGCAAAGCCACCACAATTCATTCCGTCCGTCCATCGCATAGAACGATGCTCTCTTCGAAAAGACAAAAAAAAGGAGGGAGTGATCACCAGCCTTGCTCGCATATGTTTATGCTTATGCCCCGCCTTGCTTTGCAACAACGTAAACAACAAAAGCCGCCAGCCGCCGCTTGCCCGCTTCTGTTGTTTTATCCGCGCTCCCATCGTAGTTTACTGATCCGGTTAACAAGCTACTCTCACATTCCAACAAACAAGGTAGCATGTATATCATCTGCCAATGCGTGCCTAGCTTGATCTACCTGTCGCTGGCGTGTTCTCTCGTCTTGGTGGATCCGATCGAAGCTCCAAGGAGCTGGAAGGGAAGAGGGTCTCGCTCTGTGCGTCCGTGTCCCTTCCCGGATTGTCGCATGCTCGGCTCGGGGCCTCGGTCCGTTAGAGAAACAACGCCAACGACAAAAGACTACTCCACTAGACGCAGCCATGCCCGTACACAGGGATTGGTCGATTGACGATTGGGGACGAGGGCGTAGCGTTAGCGTAGGTAGTGCAGTGTCGAGTGCCAACTGCCAACGAACCAAAAGGTGTCGAGCCGAGCTCGATTCTAGCCGACCTTGTTGGTTCATTCGTAATTTGAGCCTATCCCAACACTAAGTCTAAAACGAGCCAAACTCGAGCAAAATTGTAAGCCTTAATCATTTTAAGCCAATAATACATATACTTCGCTAACACGGTCTGTTCAGCTGGCTCGTGGCATGGTTGTTGGTTGGTGCTGGTTTTGTTGAGAGAAAAACACTGCTGACTGGTTGGTGGCTGGTGGCTGATGTTGGTTTTTACCGAGAGAAAAACATTTCAGGATGGTGGCTGATAAGCCAAGGCTCTCTATGGAGCACTAACTAGAGTTGTGCCTTTGTCTCATTATCTGTTCCTGGGGACTTGGATGCATCTATTATTCAGAGTACCTCAAGTTTACGGTACACACATGAGGTTACCTGAGCTATTCAAGCTTAAACTCGGTAAGCTTTGTTCATGATGATTGGAGCGGATCACAAGGCGAGCTTAGCCTGAGCCGATCATTGTGTAGTTGCTAGGCCTCGACGCTCTATTCGTTTGACTTATTAACCACCAGTCAATAATATTTTTCTTTCAGAAAAAATCAACACAAGCCATCAGCCACCAACCAGATATATAATATTTTAATCTTTAAAAAATTTTGTTAAAAAACTACTCTCTCCGTCCCAAAATAAATGCAATTCTTAGACAAGCACGCAAACCAATGTTACGCGTAAAATTATCAAAATACCCCTTGTCTTTTGTAAGAAGTGGATGAGATGTTAGTTGTCTTTTGTGAGAATCTTCCGAAAATTGTCTTGTCTTTAGTGGTAAATGGGTCATAGTTTATATTTTTTGTGAGACGAAATTTGAACTCTATAATTGCATTTATTTTGGGACGGAGGGAATAGATTCAAATATCTATCTAATGATATTTATTATGTACTATAAATATTAATATATATTTTTTATATTCAATTAAATTTGTTTCTCGGAAACCGTAAACGACAGATAAGAAGGGACGGAGCGAGCAGCTCATCACGCTTCAGCTCCCAAAAGAAAAGGAATCCAAGGTTTGACACACACATACGGAGTACTGGCTTGCCGTGTTTGCTACGTACTCCGTTGGCCTTGTCGCCATCGCTCGTATCGATCGTGTGGAGTTGAGCGCGTGGAGCCCAACCGGCCGGGGGCGAAGAAGTCAGGAGAGACAGGGAGAGCGAGAGAGACCGATGGGTTGTTTTTGGACGCAGTCGGTGCTGCGGCAGCTTTGACGCGTTGGCGTCATCTCGACCGGGGAGCAGGCAGGGCGATGTGGCCAGTCACCTGGCCTAGCTCTGGTCGCAGGCCGGGCTACTGTCGACTGGACACGGCTGACAAGTGACAACTCACGCACGCCCGTTTTCTCCGTCGCCCCAGTTTCAACGCCGCTCCCAACAGCTATCCTCTACCCCGCACGGCTGGCTCGGCTGCACGGTACGTGCACACTGCGTCCACGTCGCTCGCGCTGTGCAGGTGCTTGTGCTTCCTGCACCTAGCCCGGCCGCTTGTCGTTCATAGATGGGAGCAGGCACGGCAAAGCCACCACAATTCATTCCGTCCGTCCATCGCATAGAACGATGCTCTCTTCGAAAAGACAAAAAAAAGGAGGGAGTGATCACCAGCCTTGCTCGCATATGTTTATGCTTATGCCCCGCCTTGCTTTGCAACAACGTAAACAACAAAAGCCGCCAGCCGCCGCTTGCCCGCTTCTGTTGTTTTATCCGCGCTCCCATCTACGAAGCAGTAGTAGTTTACTGATCCGGTTAACAAGCTACTCTCACATTCCAACAAACAAGGTAGCATGTATATCATCTGCCAATGCGTGCCTAGCTTGATCTACCTGTCGCTGGCGTGTTCTCTCGTCTTGGTGGATCCGATCGAAGCTCCAAGGAGCTGGAAGGGAAGAGGGTCTCGCTCTGTGCGTCCGTGTCCCTTCCCGGATTGTCGCATGCTCGGCTCGGGGCCTCGGTCCGTTAGAGAAACAACGCCAACGACAAAAGACTACTCCACTAGACGCAGCCATGCCCGTACACAGGGATTGGTCGATTGACGATTGGGGACGAGGGCGTAGCGTTAGCGTAGGTAGTGCAGTGTCGAGTGCCAACTGCCAACGAACCAAAAGGTGTCGAGCCGAGCTCGATTCTAGCCGACCTTGTTGGTTCATTCGTAATTTGAGCCTATCCCAACACTAAGTCTAAAACGAGCCAAACTCGAGCAAAATTGTAAGCCTTAATCATTTTAAGCCAATAATACATATACTTCGCTAACACGGTCTGTTCAGCTGGCTCGTGGCATGGTTGTTGGTTGGTGCTGGTTTTGTTGAGAGAAAAACACTGCTGACTGGTTGGTGGCTGGTGGCTGATGTTGGTTTTTACCGAGAGAAAAACATTTCAGGATGGTGGCTGATAAGCCAAGGCTCTCTATGGAGCACTAACTAGAGTTGTGCCTTTGTCTCATTATCTGTTCCTGGGGACTTGGATGCATCTATTATTCAGAGTACCTCAAGTTTACGGTACACACATGAGGTTACCTGAGCTATTCAAGCTTAAACTCGGTAAGCTTTGTTCATGATGATTGGAGCGGATCACAAGGCGAGCTTAGCCTGAGCCGATCATTGTGTAGTTGCTAGGCCTCGACGCTCTATTCGTTTGACTTATTAACCACCAGTCAATAATATTTTTCTTTCAGAAAAAATCAACACAAGCCATCAGCCACCAACCAGCTAGCAGTGTTTTTCTCTTAATAGAAACTAGCACCAGACAACTGGACATACCATCGATTTCTTTTCTTTCCTTTATTACAGCCTAGGGCCCTTGCTTGCTTGGCTCACGACACCGCAGGCAGATGCGTCCAACGGCGGAGGCGGCTTTCCACGGGTCTGTTTAGTTCCAAAAAGTTCCTCTCAAATTTACTATGTAAAAAAAGATTTCTTATCACATCAAAATGTCATAACATGTATAGAGTATTAAATGTAGATGAAATTTAAAACTAATTGCATAATTTTGTTGTTACCCCATCCTTTCTGCGAGACGAACATTTTGAGCCTAATTAATCAATTTTTGGATAATTTTTCACAAATACAAACGAAATGCTAAAATAGCGCAATGATTACGAAATGACATCTTACTCCTAAATTCAACCTGAAGGTCGGAATCCGCCTGAATAAATCGCACATATGCTCCCAGGACTTCACGGAATTAGGAGGCACATAGGTAGGTATACCAAGAGAAAGCTATGTGGGTAAGCGACGAGGGTGAAACCTAAATAACAAGTTTTTGTTTCCAGAAGTATCTCCACGCTGAGCGATGAACCTCGCCAAATGCTCTTTTGGTCCATCTTTTAGGTGAAATTTGGGCTAATTCTAACATGCACCACCCACGACTCTTTTCCAACCGATAACGTCACTGTCCCGACCGGTCGAATCCACGCCCGGGTCCCCCGCGGCCACAGCACACAGGCCCTCTGTTGCATCTGCAGCCTCTCCATCCCCACCGGGCGCCGGCCCCTACCACACTGCTACACAGAATCCACAGCTACACTGCACTGCACGGACATCTCCCATCTCTAATCTCCACTGCCACTCCTTGTAAACGGCGATCTTGATTTGTTCGTTTAATTTAACAATATTTTTTCTCTCATAACAAATCAACATAAATTATTAGTCAACAGTATTCTTCTCAGACAAATCAGTATAAGCCACTAATCTATATAACCTATATAATTGGTATGGTACCCACTACAACTCATGGTTAGATTTTTCTCGACATGCAAGATATCCACGTCACCATCCACTGGATCTTCTCTCAACATGCAAACTGTCCACATCATCATCCACTAGAATAGTGAATCTATTTCTTCTACTGATTTTATGCGGCTACGCGTGGTGTTAGTCTTTGCAAGTAATGAGTACCATGCTATAAATTTCTAAGTAGTTCTCTCAATAAAATGAATGTGTTTTCCTCTATATTGTTGTTTGTAAAAAATAGATCGATGTAATTATTTTGTAGAAATTCCCGCAGCAACGCGCGGGGTATCATCTAGTATAAATTAAGTGAACAAGCCCATTTATAAACTAAACATGGCCACGGCAGATGTCTTGACTCTTGATACATGAGGCTCTGTGGCCTTCTGTGCACTCGACTCGCAATGATTCCACAGGACGTTTTGCCCTCCCTCCTTTGCCGGGAGGTAAGGCGATGATGGCCTGGCTAGGCTTGGCCTCCCGCTCCATCCTTTCTTTCCTCCGAGGCCATGATTGTCCCGAGATGGCTTGCGTCGCTCATACTTCTCATTAGATCTCACACCCCTCCGGCCCCCTGCGCCACCGCTCTTTCCTGCAGCCTTGCGGGCCGGTTCCCAGTTTAAACTTTCAGTCGTTTTCATTTCCAGCGCTCATGAGAGCATGCCTGTTCCCGTTTTCTTTTCCTCGGCGAGGACGAGGAGGAGCATCAGCTGCAGCGTGATTCACCGTACGTCACGCCTAGAAGTAAGCTTGGAAAACTCCAAGGACTTGTTTAGTTTCTAAATTTGCACCCTTAAATTCACTATATAAAAAAAAGATTCTTATCCCATCAAAATGTCATAGCATGCATCTATAGAGTACCAAATGTAGATGAAATTAAAAACTAACTACACAGCTTTGTTGTACTCCGCGAGACAAACATTTTAAGCCTAATTAATCATATTTTTGATAATTTTTCACACATACAAACGAAATATTACACTAGCACAATAATTACGAAGTTACATGAAAATCTCAAATTTAGACCTCAAATTTGGAATCTAAACAAGGCCCAAACAAATGACACCCGGATTCTTATTCTATCGAATAGTAAGGAGTACGGTAAGTAAGAGCATCTCCAGCCGGTAGACTAAACAGGACCCATCCAACCTTTTAGTCACTCTGGACCTAAAATCACCCTCCAATGGAGTGACTACCCAAGTGACTAAAATTGGTAGCCCACCAAATTTTAGGGCAAAACCCACAAATCTAGGGACCCTCTATCCTTCCCTCTTTCTTCTTTTTCCCCTCTTAGGGCAAAGCCCACAAATCTAGGGACCCTCTATCCTTCCCTCTATCTTCTTTTTTCCCCTCCTTTTGTGCCGACTGCTTTCTCCTTTCCCCCCGACGCCGTCGCCCACCGATGCCCCCGCCGGAGCTGGTCGCGCCGCCCGCCGACAGCGAAAAGCTCGGCGCCGACGAGGAGACAACACCGCCGTCGCCGCCCAGCTTCGGCGAGGAGACAACGCCCGCCTCTCCCTCGACCGCCGCAGCGGCGCCCTCGTCCTCCCCGACTACGACGGCGCAGTGGTCTGGAACTCCTCCGCCGCCGCCGCCCTTCTCCCTCGGCTCAGAGTTGGACGCCGGCGAGCGGCCGCGCTGGCGCAACGTGCGCATCTCCTCCGACCCTTAGACGGTGGCGGCACGACAACGGTGGGAGTGCATCAGCGAGCGCCTCCACGTGCAGAAGCTCGTGCCTGGCGGCGCCAAGATAGACACGGCCTCCATGGTGGGCGAGGCCGCCAGTACCTCCGATTTGGCACCGACGGTGACGGAAAACTACAGCAGCTAGCTTGGATTAATCTGCGGTGGAAGAGCAGCACCTGTTGTGCTTGGATTTGGAGCAGAGCAGATAGAATCAAACGGCGCTGCTGCTCTGCTTGCTAGCTGCGTGCAGCGAATTGATCAGAGGAGGGGATGAGCGCTGCTTGGAATTGGAGATGCAGCTGATTTGCTTGTTCTGATCATGCGTGAATGGGAGAGGAGAGAGGAGATATTGGTGCTTGTGCTGCTTGTTTCTTCTTGCGGTGAAGAAAGAACAGAAGAGAGGGAGAAGGGAGCCGGCGGCGGTGGAGAAAAGAAAGAACAGAGAAGAAGGAAGGAGGCAGGCGGTGCCGGCGGCGGTGGAGAAAAGAAAGAACAGAGAAAAAGGAAGGAGGCAGGCGGCCGGAGGACGCAGCGGGGGTGCTGACGTTGACGTTGACGCTGACGCGGCGGCGCCGGCGGCGTGGGTGCGGTTGCAGCGGGAGGGGTGTCCCGCCGGTGGGGAAGTCGAGGCCGCCGCGGAACGAGTTTATGGACACGCCCGGGTCTCGCTCCCACAAGAAGGGCACGGTGGAGGAGGAGGTGCTGGTGCGCGGGGACACGGCCGGTGACGGCGACAGGAAGGTCCAGGCGGCGCTGGAGACGGAGGAAGAAGACGACGAGGATGACTAGGAGCTCCGGTCCCACTGGTCAGATGGATAGAAGCTCTGTTTAGTCAGTTGGGTTGGAGCACACCTCTTATTTGGCCCTCTAAATTTTTAAAACTAGCCCTCAAAATGAAATATAGAGCTAGCCCTCAAAATGAAATATAGAGGCCCATTTTTAATCGATCCACTGGAGTTGCTCTAAAAAATGGAGCACGGGATTGACTTTGGCAGGGGTCAATCGGTGAGGAGCTCGCGCAACGCAAGTACACGGCATCTGTAGACCTGCGCCGTGCCATGTGTGTTCAAGAAAAGCCATGGATTCTGGGCGGTGGCCACGAGAGCTTCTGCCTGCCTGCCCATGTCCACCTGCAGACCAGCTGCCTCTTCAGTCAGTTCTTCACTCTGCTGCCGTAGCGAAACAGGCCTCCGGGTCACCGCCCCCAGGTAGACCCGGTCCGCCGTGCCCGTGGCCCGTGCGCTGCGCCCGCCACCCCTCCCGCCCTCCGGCTCCGGGCGGGACTCCGTTCGCGCGGAACCCTAACCACCACCACCTGAACGAAAAATCCCCTAAATTCCCAGGCCTCCCCTTCCCCTTCCCCTCCCCCGCGTCGCTTTCGCCGGACACCACCACCTGCCGCTTTCCCCTCGCGCGCCTCCCTTCCCCGCTCCACCTCCACCTCCCCGCCCATCTCCTCCGCCCCTTTTTGACCCCGATTGGGAATCCGCATCGGGCCCTGCGGCGGCATTCAATTCCCTTCCCTCCCTCCCTGCCCCCGCTAGCACGCCGCCTCTCGCCCCTGGCCCCCGCGCACGGCTACGCCCGGCACCTGATCCCGCTGCCCGGCGAGGAAGCCCGGCGCCGCTGGTGCGCTCCGTCCCCCGGTCCGCTCTCTCAGGTTCGGTTTACCGCTTGGTTTCCGTTCGGATGGAATGGTCTGCTGCTGAATTCGGTGTGGTTCTGCCCGCGGCGGGCTGCTCGCCGGCGCGGCGCGGAAGGCGTCGTGCCTTGCGGCTTTGCTAGTAGTTGTTGTTTGTGAGCTCGGGCGGATTGGTTTGTTTAGCTATGGCTTTGGTGATTGTTATGGGGGTGTGCAATTTTGGTCTGAATTAGTACCAAGGCTGGCTCTGACTTGTATTAGTCTCTGCGGTAAAGAGTGGTGAGACAGGGGATCGATTGGGTGGTGGTTGGCCTGAACCTTGTGCGGTGACCCTTAGACTCGATAGGAATGGTTCCGACTAAAATCCTCTCACATTTCTCTACTTGATATGGTTTTGGATTGCGGGTTGTTTGTGGATTCGAGGTTTTTCGCGAATCCCATATCAGAAAAGGTTGTGGTAATGTGTATTTGTTTAGGTTTCGCGATCACGTCCTGATCCACTTTAATTCCCACTGTAACTGTGATCAGGTGATCCTGTTGGTTTTGATGCCCAAACATTTAAAGGTTGTGATTTATTTGAAAACCTCAGCTTTGGATGGGCTCAAGCCCTGGGTGGGTGTTCAAGACTTCTATGGGCATATGGGGTCACCAAAATTAGTCCTAGCCTTGCAGCCATCTGGTAGTACTCAAGTATATTCTGTTATTAGTTTTATTTCTACCATCAAAGTTGGAGTTTCAGCTGCCGCGTCGTGACTGGTCTTTTGAGTTTTGATACTAGTTCTAGCTAACGTTTATCCTATGTGCCATTTGGAGCCCAGTCCTTAGGCTCTCTTGGACCCTTGTGGTCTTGTTTTGGATGATTTGGAATGTTCCCAGTTTTTATAGTACTAAATCTTGGGTTGAAACATGTTGATTAAATTTTGAAACTGTATAATGCTCAGATGTATTGATGTTGCTCTTCTCATTCACTTGTACAAAAGAATGTATTTTAGCTGTGTATGACTATAGTACAGTGCAATGATTTAAGACTTCCTTCTGATTTTCTTTTTGATATTTAGCATCAACTTCATATGTTCGATCGTATGAAATGTTGACAATTTGAATATAGCTTAATTGTCCTAATTTCTATCACAATGCTTGGCATTACTTGTGTGATGACATTTTCTTTTAATCGTTGCAGTGTTCACATGATGTATCATGCTAAGAATTTTTCTGTGCCCTTTGCTCCGCAGAGGGCTCAGAATAATGAGCATGCAAGTAATATTGGAGCTATTGGTGGATCCAACCCTGCTAATCCTGTAGGAAGTGGGAAACAACGTCTAAGATGGACCTCAGATCTCCATAATCGCTTTGTGGATGCCATTGCTCAGCTTGGTGGACCAGATAGTGGGTATTCTATTCTCTGTCGAGTATAAGTCATTGTAGTTGAACTTGATGCATTGCATAAACATCCATCTGGTATACATGGAGTTAAATCTTGCAAAGTATGTAGTATATTACTCGAATGTATTACACATGTTCTATGTGTAGCAACCTGGAAGTTTAACTTAATCAACCTTGTCAATGTTTAGGATCAAATTGCTGCACGCTTTCCGAAATTCATGTGAGCTTGTTAATTAGACCCTCTGTAACTGTGTCTGCCATGTTATTTAAATCCAATCACATTGGAAAATGTTTGTACCTTGAGAACTGTGGTCCTTGTCAAATGGGGAAACAGCTTTGAATATTGCATGTGGTGCATATCTGACTCTATTAGTCTGAACTTGACTAGTGATAAGATAGCAGGTTATCATGAGAGTACTTGATGTTTTTGGGACTGCAACTGCAACTACTCTGCATCTAAGACCCTTATCATATTTCTTCAGGGGCTACACCTAAAGGGGTGCTCACTGTGATGGGTGTACCAGGGATCACAATTTATCATGTAAAGAGCCATTTGCAGGTGAAGAGTTTCCCTTAAAGAAAACAGATTTCAAAATGATTCGTTGCAACTAATGCTTGCTCTTTCCTTGGTGCTTGTGTAGAAGTATCGCCTTGCAAAGTATATACCAGAATCTCCTGCTGAAGGTGAATATCCTTATGTGCTTCAGTTTTTCTTCTGCCGCCCATTCCCCTTCCTTAATATCAAACACAGGAACTAAACAGCTATTCGTTTTATGTTATGATGGAATCTCATGTAGGTTCCAAGGACGAAAAAAAGGATTCGAGTGATTCCCTCTCTAACACGGATTCCGCACCGTAAGTTATCTTTTTACCCACTCATGCGTGCCAAGTTCTTTTGAATTATGTAGTTAACCAAATATTCTGACATCTGTTTCAGAGGATTACAAATCAATGAAGCACTAAAGATGCAAATGGAGGTTCAGAAGCGACTACATGAACAACTCGAGGTCTGTTGTCGAAAGATATTAGTGAATTTATATCATACTGTCTTGGTTTTATATTGGTTAATTTACCCACATGTCCTACTTAGCTGGAGATGACTCTTAATATTCCTTCTCATGGCTGTACTGTTTAGTTGTCAATTATTTCTTGTTGTTTGTTATTTATTTTGGCTTTTTTAGGTTAGTGAGTTCTTGTAGCTTGAAGATCAATCTAAATTTTCCTTGAGAAGACTCTTTTCGGTTAGATGAAATTCATCGTACTTTATGTTTTCAGGTTCAAAGGCAATTGCAGCTGAGAATTGAAGCTCAAGGGAGATATTTGCAAATGATCATAGAGGAGCAACAAAAGCTTGGTGGATCAATAAAAGCTTCTGAGGACCAAAAGCTTTCACATTCACCTCCAAGCTTAGATGAGTACCCTGAGAGTACGCAGCCTTCTCCTAAGAAACCAAGAATAGATGCATTGTCACCGGATTCAGAGCGTGATACGACTCAACCAGAATTTGAATCTCATCTGATCGGTCCATGGGATCAAGAAATCTGTGGTAAAAACATATGTGGCGTTGCATTCCCAGTGGAGGAGTTCAAAGCAGACCCTGGTATGAGCAAGTCATAAAGCGAACCTTTCCTTTATGGCACTCTTCATAGTTGACCTCTCCACCGGACGATCTCATTCGCATGTGAATATATATCATCTTAACAACAGAATGTTGTTCGGGTCTTCCGGATCCGCACCTGATCCCAGCAACCATGGCCAGTTGTTGTCGTCACTGTAGTTTTCATCATACAACTCCTGTAATTATGAGGATGGTGTTACAAAGTTTCTAGCAAGAATTTCCTTAGCCCTGAGTCGAACCATGTAGCAAGAAAGAGAACATGTTTACATGCAATACATTTGCTGTGAAAAGGGCACGCCCCTGGAGCTACCGAAGCTGTGAGATGGTGGTGAACTGGTGATCTATGTTCGTATCATTTCTAAAATCATCGCTTATCCAAGATGCAGCCAGCAACATCGGAGTTCTTAAAGAGCGCCCCCTCCTCCTCGCACCAGAGGCGCGCCGTACATGCGTTCTCGCACGCCCGCGTTTCGCGGGGCACTTTTGCAAAAAACCACCTCATCTTTGGTGGAATCAACCCGCGGTCCCTCAGCAAGTCAGCATTGACCGGCCCCCTCCGCCTCCGCCCCCACTCCGCCGGAAGCAAATCCTCTGCAGTACTGCAGTACTGCAGAGGGACTCAGGGTCACTGACGTGTGGGCCATGGCACCGGTGGGCCCACACATCAGTGGGGGAGTCTCTCTGCAGTACTGCAGAGAAGACTCACCGAAGTGAGCAGGAAGAGGATGACGACGGCGATGAGGTGTGGATGTATTCGGAGATTCTGAGCCACAAGCCGGGCGACGTGGATGCGCTCAAGTGCGCGATGTAGGCGAAGATGAGGTGCGCGGACTGGGGCGGGGCGCTGCGGTACGCGCGACGGCTGTGTGATGGTGAGCCAGGCGAGGTGGAGTGGCAGCTGAAGGTGGCGCAACTGCAGGAGCTCAAGGCGGACCTTGCCGAAGCTGAGCATCAGTTCAGAGAGGTCCTGGCAGAGGAGCCTCTCCCTCGTCCGGGCTCTCCATGTGAGTATGACGCATACATGCTCCTTCTGATCTTGGAGTATTCACCAACTGCAATTTTTCTTGTTCATATGCATACATTGCTCAAATTACGTTACAGATTATGCTGTCGCTTTTGGTTTATGCCCGTCTTGGTACTGATCAACTATCATACATGTAATATTGAGAATTCAAATAGGTACTTTAGCAATTGCAATAGAACGTCAGTTGTGATGGGAAAAGAAGCCATGCCATGATTCATTAGCATCCTGGCAGTTTGCTGCAATTATTTCTAAATTCTAATCTATGCTAGATTTGTCCCTAAGAATCCACATAATGCTGTCTTAATGCTTGAGTTCCCAGAATGGGCAGAAATGCCTTTGGCTACACTGCTACACACTGAGGAACTGGCTCTTGTGCTTGCAATTTCAAACACAACATAATCGGGGAGGGTTGTGCTAGAGCCCATGAGCCCTTTCCCACCTTGGAGGCTGTTGTCAACATATTTTTTTCCTTTTCTTCCTTTTCCCTTTTGCACAACCTTACATCTCTTGGCATATAATGTAAATATCATCTTGCATACAATAAAAATATTCTGTTCAATACAGGACCTTGGAGGATCATTGGGAAGAGATGCAGCTACTGGAAGGGGAGTTCTGTTTGCTATTGAAGCTTTGCTTGCAGAGCATGGCAAAGGCATTGCAGGCCAGCGATTCGTTATACAGGTAAATGATGTTTGGTTAAGCCTTTTGGTTTCCCTTTACATGCATATGGCTGTCTCCAAAAAAGGGATTGGTTATACGAACTTCGTTGATGAATATATGCAAAGTCATATTCATGCTACCAATAATTGAAGTTCCTAAAATGAGTTTAAAATGGACCTTCTGTAGGTTAAGGCCTGTTAGGTATATGCTTGCCTTTCCAGGTTCTGGAACATATATGTTTGTAAATTTTAAATCCGCTTGAACATTGCCACTGAGTATTTTTGTTCAGAAGCATGCCAGAAATTTTTGTCTTGCATTTACTGTGTTATATTCATGCTACGCAATCTCATATTTGATACTAAAAAAATGATATTTGTTCATGCAGTGGCATTATTCCCCCCTCATCGGAGGAGTACCCAATGTTGGGACTCAATCTTCTGAGGCTGTTGGTCCATAATAGAATTGCAGAGTTCCACGCTGAGCTGGAGCTTCTGCCCGTCAAGGTGCTTGAGCATCCTTGCATCAAGCACGCTGTGGAGCTTGAGCAATCCATAAAGGGTGCCTACAACCGAGTGTTGAGTTCTTACCAAGAACTGCAACAGTATATCATCTAGGTAATTTCCATCTTTCATCTTCCCCCTCCTGTATCAGAGTGTTTTCTGTGTGAAATTGTGTGATACTGTATTTCACTGTATATTCTGATAATGTGAAATTGTCTTAACAGGAGCTCCAGAATGGGAGATTAAGAATGGCTCTGTCTTAATTTGTGTAGTATCAATGCATCAGTAACTAATAGGATAAATTGTTAGGAAACAGAACTAGATACTGCTCAATATTTGTGATCACTCCATGTCTGAACTAGATGCCACTCTCTCAACTGTTACATTAGTATTAGGACCAAGTGGATTGGATAGGATGCATGCATGCATGCTTGTAGAAGTACACATCATGCTGATCGACCTGAAGATCACACACACTAGGCCAATGCAGCTAAAGTAATCTCTGTCAGTCTGTCCATCAAACAGTGTGGTCCTGAATTAGGATGGCTAACCACCATAATTAGGCCAACACGTGTTTGAGTCATGGCCTCCTTAATAATCTACCCCATCACTACCTGATCCTTTTGTGTTTTGCCTGGAGAAATTTGTGTTCAGACTCCCCTAAAAAAAATAAAGTGATCACTCTATTTCAAGTTAATAATTCCTGCTCATGTAGTACAGATCACCCCATGTCTGATTTTTTTTTGCCTGAAAATTAGTTTTCCTTTGTCAGGTTCCTGAGCGTCTCTTGTTCTTGTGGAACAATGATCACATTGTAAGCTTGAAGTATCTTAGCAGCCTTCCTTCGGATTTTACAGTCAATCAAGTGTTTTTAAAACAGTGGTTGAATAGTATTCGTGAACTGTTGTACTGAGAACAATGGGTGAATAGCATTCGTGAACGGTTTTGGTCTGTTGCTGTACACCGGAGACAAAATTGTTTGGTCTGATGGTTGTTGAAATCTTTCGTGGTCGTGAACTGTTTCCCCTGTGCTGGCTCTGTTGCAATCTGGCACGTCGTATGTTGAAATTGTTGCGATGGATTAGGAGTTTGGAACACTAAAATTGGCTCAGGATAGGGCGCGCAACGCGCGCATCACATTCTAGTTTCAAGTAATCAGTCAGCTGGAATCTGGAAGCCTGAGCAACTCTCCATTCTGCTGGACTGGATGTCTGGATAATTGGATTGTTGCTTATTGTAACGTTACTGGTGAAGGTTTCGGTGTCACGCACGGAGGCACAGGGCACTGAACAAATGCTCCCGTCACTTTGGCGTTCGGCTGTTTTGAAAGGTTCCCATGTTAGGTCGTACACGCGTCCTTGTTTTCGGTTGTAGTGCTGCACAGAATCAGAACTTGTTTGAGATTAATCTTTCAAGGAGTTGCAGCAGAAGTGCAGAACAAAAGGAAAGCACATATTCTACCTTTTTTGACATTTGTCACAGGAGCACCCAAATACTTTGCGTGTTGCAGCATGTAGCAAGTGGCATTGGCAAAGAATACTCGTTTTTTTTAACGTTTTCCTTTCTCATCATGCTAGTAAAATGCTTTCAAACAGGCATTGATGCTGCACACTAAGGGATCCAGATTTATAATTTAGTTCACACTGCCTAGGTTGCCGCCACGGCTAGAGCAACAAGTTTAGTGTGAGAAAAAATACATGTACGTAGGGCTCAGCTAGGGAAGAATCACCAAGAATATCTTAGTGATAGGTGCAGGTGTATTCATACAAGTGTGCATTATAAAGATCCAGTTTATATTGGTATTGTACGTGTCTCCAAAAAAAAATTATGCAAAATCAAAACCCCTTATTGTGAACTAGGAAGTGAATTGGCCCCTTCCTTGGCAGTTACATACTTACCTTCCGCTCGCAGAAAAGGACCAGTCTTCGTTGAATTTGTCCACCCTTTTCTCATCGTCGTCTTCATTTTTTCTGCAGGCGCCGACGCATTCCCATTTCCTACACTGAAAGCTATCTTTGGTTGACAACTTGTTTGAAATACATTATATTTCTTGATGCAAAATTAGGGAGATGGATACAACAAGTGTATAAGCATACGTGCGACGAGTCGGAAGACACATGTTTACCTTAGACACTCGTTTAATAAAGATTACAGAAATAGAGAAGATACACGTATAAATGTGACGTAGAGTTGCATCATAGAAGAAGAAATCCAGGATCAAATAATTCGAGAAGTCTTGGAAACCCATTTACTGTTGATTCATCATTTTTGTTTCCACTTTCCAGGACTATGTGGCTAGTAACTAGGCAAGAACCAAAATTAAGAGCGAAAGCATCACACTTTTGGCTATTAATCTCTCTTACAGCCTTCCATTATATGGTTCACACGGTTATATAAATGCAAATTCTTCACTTGGACGTTGGTTCAAACCAAGATTTTCACGGTTGACATCAAGACATCAAGTCATCAAACTTCTCACTTCCTGTACGGCCCTCATCTTTGCATTGGACTCTCATTTCGCCCAACAAAAGTTGCGTAACCAATTCCCATCTTGGGAAACTTTTGCCCTCAAACAAAATTTCTGAGCTTCAAAAAAGAATGTATTTGAGCAATTTTCAAACTATATCAGTACCCGTACCTAAAGAACAACGCCACACTTTCAATGGGACTGTCATTTATATATGCGTTGCATCTTCCCGAACACCAGCATGTCACCCCTCGAGGAGGACATAGAACAAAGACGAAGGGTTTTCCTATGACGACAGTAAAACGCAATCTTGGCCATGTTTGTGTAAGTGAACTAGGTGAATTCCCCGCGCGTTGCTGCGGGTATTTTGTATAAATTTATCTAATTATTTAATGCATTTGTGAAGTCAACATTTTAACGTGAAAATAAATTATTATATAAATTTTATTGGATGTGAGACACGATATCCGTTATTATATTCAATTTTAATAGAAATACCTAAATTTACTAAACTACCCTACCTTCACTAGCGCGGGGTATAAGGGTTAGGGTATAATACATAATTATTTTAATGTTTTCATTTTCAAATTTGTAAGCTGCTGAAAATTTAAGCAAAGCAAGGATTTTTTTTAGTTTGTTCAACGACTCTGCTTGCTTTGGTGCTTTTTTTAGTCAGGCGCATCTCGACTCCCCCGTCCCATCCGATGGACCTTGGGTTAGGAATAGGGAAATTGGTTGGGATATCAGATGGAGTTTGGGTTATCCCATTGCCATGTTTGTTGTGTACCAGTAGGTTTTGATTGTGTTATTATGTGGGTCCCACGAGCTAAAAAAAACAAAAAGATTACAACCAATGCTCTTATCCAGAGACGTCCAGCAGCACCTCATCCTGATCCCGTTTCTGAGGCGGCAAGCACAGCTCGCGTAAAAAAAAGCACAGCTCGGAGCCCAGTACGGAGCGGAGCCGAAGCTCTGGAGGCTTGACGCATAGGAGAGGCGTCGGCTCCGGCGGTTCCTGTTCCCGTGAGGCGAGGCCTGCGACGCAGCCGGTGGCCGCGATACGTCGGCTCCGGCGGCCGCATGCGAGGAGCGGCGGCTCCAGCGGCCCAACGTGGGAGGAGCGCCGACTCCGGCAACCCGACACGTGCGGAGCGAGTGGGGCCTCCAGCGGTCGAGCGTGCGGGGCGAGGTGACCCTGCGACGGGCGGCGCGGCGAGGCGCGGCTGCGGCGAGCGGCTTCCACTGGGGACGACGTGGAGTTCTGGTGCGACAGCTGCAAGCTTCCCGGCGCCAGCGATGGAGACCGAGCAAGCGACGGAGAACTGCAGTGGAGGACCTCGTGGCGGCACTGCTCCTGGTAGACACCACCGCCCGGATTTTAGCCCGCATCGCTGACAGTGGCCGGCGCCGGCGGCTTCGCGTTGGGGAAGGAGCTCCGGCGGCGATTGGGGTCGACAGCGACCGGCGAAACGGTAGGGCTCGCCAATCGGGTGGGACCGAAGGGGCGGCGGCCGGTTGCGGAGAAGGAGAGGCGGCGGAGGCAGCGGATGGATGTGCCCCGGCTGGGCAGTTTTATAGGGGCCGTGGAAGGGGAGGCGGCGTGGAGGCGAGGGGGCAGAGAAGGTGAGGCGGCGAGGAGGCGAGGGGCCGGCGACGGCCTCGAGGCACGGGTGGAGAAGGTGGGACGGTGTGTGGACGCGAGGGGGCGGCGGCGGGCTCCAGGCGCTGGTGGCGGGGAACGCGGGCGGCAGGGGCTGAGTGATGATGTCAGACGTGGCTAGCCGTGGAAGGAGAGAAATAGAGATAGGATTGTTAGTGATACTAAAAATATAGTTGTTATAGATAGATAAGCGTTAACAATAGTCCTTTTGATTTAAGTATGGTGATGCCCACAGCCCACCATTTGTGCCATTAACTTCTTTTTCCCAAGCATTCAAGCAGAGTTCCTGGCTTCCTTCTTTTTCATTAAGAAAAAAAAGCAATATAACCGTGATAGTAGAAAATGCAGATCATTGCACCAATCTTATAGGATAAAACCTAAAAACTTCGAGTGTAGATATCAAAGAAAACGAAAGTGATATGCACGTGGACTAATCATGCAAATAACGCCTACAGTTCATTATAAGAGGAACATTTTTCCGCTAGTTATAGAACTAACTGTGTAGATGTCATCAAGCCACATACTACAATTGCCACGGACATATTTCTATAAATACATATATTTGTAACTACAAAATATCTAGTTATTTATGTCGTTCTTCGACAAACAAATTAATTGGTAACGTCATTTCTACATCGAACGACGCGTACTTTAGCATGTATCGACAGTCACGCACTACGACATGATTACAACATAGCTGTCGTCCGTAGTGTTTGACCGAAACTGACTGGTCTTGGACGGTAGGGGAAAAAGAAACCACAAAGACAAACAAATCGACACAAAATTTTACCACATAGTTATTTGTGACCTATCCACGTACCGTAACTCTGATCGGAGGCCCATTGTCAGTAACACAACATAAAATCATTTCAGTTACATTGCGTATGTTTTTCCGTAAGTATAGTATTTTCACGAAAAACTTGTAACTGAAGCCACCCACCCTGGCTCCAAGCCTCCCTCCCGCTTTAAAAAAAAACAGCTTAGACTACAGTTCAAAACACATTGTGCTACTGCCTCTAAGCCTTCCTTCCACCATAAAACCCACCTGAGGCCACGTACTGCTCAAACCACACAGTACACCTGCCGCCTTGCAACACCCATTGCTCGCCTCATCGCTCCACAGATCGACCACCATGGCGGCAGCCATAGCCACAAGAACCGTGTCCCTGGCGGTGTGCGCCGCCGTGCTCGTGGCGGCGGTGGTGGTGTCGTCGCTGGCGCCGGTGGCGGCCAACGAGGAAGAGGACGCGCTGATGGCCCTGCGCGGGGCCCTCGACGACCCCGACGGCGTGCTCGCCAGCTGGGACCCCAGCCTGGTGAACCCGTGCACGTGGCTCCACATCATGTGCACCGACGACAACCGCGTCAACCGCATGTGAGTGGCATCTTGATCTACCCGCTCGCAGCTGTGGCTGAGATGGTTTACGAGGGGATGAGTGGGCTGGGCTTACTACTTGTGTAGATCGGGGGCCCTGTGGTAGCACGGGTGATGGGCTGTATGTTAGTACACGGCCCACTCAACGTAGAACGCTGTTGGGTGTGTTCGTCTAACGGGTGATTTGGCTAGAAGGAAGCTTAGATTTGTTTTGGATTTAAAGTCTGAACGTGATGTGTTCGTCTAACTTTTGTTTTCTGTCGAAACTGCTTCTTGGACAGAGAACTCGCCAACATGAGATTGTCCGGTGCTCTGCCGGCGGAGCTGGGGAAACTGGAGCAGCTGCAGTACATGTATGTGCTCTTCTCTGAATTCCCACCCATCTAGTATTGCTCCCTGTCTCTGAAAACTTGCAACCCATAATCCATGTCAACGAATGCAACAAGATACTGATTTTTTTTTTCTTTTTTTTTTTGGCGTCTGAGCAGGGAACTGAACAGTAACAACATCCAGGGCCCGCTCCCCCCAGAGCTCGGCAACCTGACGAACCTGATCAGCATGGACCTGTACAACAACGACATCTCGGGGCACTTGCCCAGGACGCTCGGGAAGCTCAAGAACCTGCGGTTCCTGTAAGTCCGTCTGAGAGAACCCCACGGTTCCCCAACTCCTGTTGTGTAAAAGATCTCGCCTGAATCGCTGAATTTCTTGACGTGCTTTCCGACAGGCGCATCGACCACAACCGCCTGACGGGACCCATCCCCAGGGAGCTGGCTGCACTGCCCAACCTTGAGGATGTGTAAGCGCCGCCGAGCACGAGCTGTTCGTTCGTTTCCATCTTCGCGAGCTGAAAAGGCATGTTATGTTCGGTGCCGTGAAATTGACATTGTTCTTCCCTTTCCGTGTGATGTGATCGCAGGGATTTCTCCAGCAACGACTTGTGCGGCACCATCCCGACGGCCGGCCCGTTCCAGAACGTTCCCCTCCGCAGGTACGTCCCGCGAGCTAGTCCGTGATGTCAGATGCTCTCAGGTGTGTGTGCGTGCTAATGGTGCTTTGTTTGTTGTCTCGTGCGTGTGACTCTATTTCGCAGCTTCTCCAACAACCCGCGGCTGAAGCAGGGGCCGGGCGCGTACAACGCCCACTGCTAGACAATCGAGCAGTGGATTGGTGGTAGGTGGGGTTGTGTACCCAGCCGTCGATCGGTCGGTCGGTGACGCATTGGGGCTGTGATGCGTCGCTCCTCGTTGTAAAAACGCCCCACTCTCATGACGGGCACCTTGTACTGATGTGCACCTGGCGTTCGACCGCAAGAAAACAAAAATAATTTGGTAATAGCATGGTTGTTTGTTTCTGGTTGTGCTACGAGACGAAGACGAACCAGCGCGCAACCGACCGTGATCCATGGCCAGCGAGATCGCTGTTGAGTGCCTTGAGAAATTGAGATGCGCCGCCGCATGCTGGGCTTTGCCTGTCGCGCGTTGCGCAGGGGCCTGCGTGGTGGGAGGCGTACGCGATGGATGCAGGCGCGAGCGCAGGGCACCCACGCACGCCCGACGGAAGCGGGCGAGCCGGCAGCGGGAGGCCGCCGTGAGCGCGCGCGTGCTGGGTAGTGGGGATCTCTCGAGCTGCCCGTCCGTTGCGCGCTACTAGCTGCCAGTCGTGTCGTGTCGTGGTAGGCAGCCGGACTACCGTCGGAGCCGGTGGCCGTCGAGGCCCTGCAGTTTCCGGCGTTCTCGGGCATACAAAACGGAGGGGAACCGCGCCAGCCAGGATGACATAGTTGGTGGGCTTGGATGAAACCAGGTCGGCCCATCAAGCCCAAATTTCACCCAATGATGACATAGTTGGCGCGCGGCGAGAGCCTGATCGGAAGTACTGGCGCGCGGCGAGAGAATTGAAGGGTTCGAGCTGGAGTGGAGGCGGAGGACGACGGACCGGTGCTACCCGTGCGAGCGGCGGCGGGACTCCGGCGGGTACGCCGAGGGCGGCGGCGTCGAATCTCGACGTTAACGATGCGATGTGTAAGAAGGATCCCTCTGTTTCAGACTTGATTTGTAAGAGGGTTTTAGAAAAATTGTGATTAGTAAAAGTAATGGTGTGAGAGTTTAAGTGCTAAAGTTTTTCACTCTCACACCTTCGAACGAAAACCAGCGGTTGTGATGGGAGTTTTCATAGTTTGCTTACGAAGTTAGTTTTCATAAGATATGTTGTTACTTTTTATAATAACTTCTTTTTTTAAGACGGATGGAGTATGTTTTTTTGCTCTAAAAATAAAAATACATGTTTATTATGAGGTGCAGGTTTCATGAAATTTTATATCATTAAATAAATCTATTAATGTGCCATATTTTTTATGGAAAAAAGAAAAAAGTTATAGAATGCGATAAGCATCATCTCTATAAAACTCATTTGGCTCGATTAATATCGAGACACCAAACTCAGTTCGATCAGTGTAGCTCAGCTCTGCTAATCATCGTGATGCCCGTCCCGCACCAATTTAGGGACGATTCAACTCCCCAAAGGATATATGTATGCTAGTCACTTTGTCTACTATCCGTCGTTAGCCACCACTCTAACCATATGAACACCCTGGTAGGAGCGCCGCTTCGCTTCTGTTGCCGATCATTCCGCCACCGCCGTCAAGTTTCCACCAGTGCCGACGTTCATCTTTAAGTCTGGTGGCCATTGGAACATTTATCCCCTACCTAGAAAATCCTAACCGCCGATATCTCGAGCACCACTTGCAGCCCGCGACGATCTTACCGCCGATCCGCTCCCACCTAGCTTCACCCCCTCCGATCTTGCTTCTCACTGGTGCAAGAAAGCAGCTGTGCGTGTGGACGAGAGGAAGTGGTGGCGAAAAAAAAAGAGAGGAGAGGATCGTTTTCCTTTCTGGCTGGCGGTTCCTCTCCGTTTTCTATGCCCGAGATCGCCGGAAACTGCAGGCCTCGACGGCCTCCGGCTCCGACGGGAGTCCAGCTGGCTACCACGACACGACACGACTGGCAGCTAGCGCGCAACGGACGGGCAGCTCGAGAGGTCCCCAGCACGCGCGCGCTCACGACGGCCTCCCGCTGCCGGCTTCGCGCGCCCGATCCCGTCGGGCGTGCGTGGGTGCGCGTGCGCTCGCGCCTGCATCTATCACGTACGCCTCCCTCCACGCAGCCCCTGCGCAACGCGCGACAGGCAAAAGCGCAAAGCCCAGCACGCGGCGGCGCATCTCAATTCTCAAGGCAGGCACCCAACAACGATCTCGCTGGCCGTGGACCACGGCTGCCGGTTCGTCTCGTAGCACAACAGAAAACACAAGCGAGCAGCGCCAACGTTCCCAAATTATATTTTTGTTTCCTTGCGGTCGAACGCCAGGTGCAGAGTACAAACGGTGCCCGTCATCAGATCAGAGTGGGGCGTTTTACACTGAGGAGCGATGCGTCACCGACCGACCGATCGATGGCTGGGTACACTACCCCACCTACCACTAGTCCACTGCTCGACGATTGTTATTCATCAGACTTGCAGCCCAGTCTAGCAGTGGGCGTTGTACGCGCCCGGCCCCTGCTTCAGCCGCGGGTTGTTGGAGAAGCTGCAAAGGAGAGACACGCACGAGACGACAGACAAAAGCACCATTAGCACGTGCACGTACACACACCCGAGAGCACCTGCACAGTCGTCGCACCTGACATCACGGGCTAGCTCGAGGGGCCTACCTGCGGAGGGGAACGTTCTGGAACGGGCCGGCCGTCGGGATGGTGCCGCACAAGTCGTTGCTGGAGAAATCCCTGCGATCACATCACACGGAAAGGGAAGAACAATGTCAATTTCACGGCACCATCCCGACGGCCGGCCCGTTCCAGAACGTTCCCCTCCGCAGGTACGTCCCGCGAGCTAGTCCGTGATGTCAGATGCTCTCAGGTGTGTGTGCGTGCTAATGGTGCTTTGTTTGTTGTCTCGTGCGTGTGACTCTATTTCGCAGCTTCTCCAACAACCCGCGGCTGAAGCAGGGGCCGGGCGCGTACAACGCCCACTGCTAGACAATCGAGCAGTGGATTGGTGGTAGGTGGGGTTGTGTACCCAGCCGTCGATCGGTCGGTCGGTGACGCATTGGGGCTGTGATGCGTCGCTCCTCGTTGTAAAAACGCCCCACTCTCATGACGGGCACCTTGTACTGATGTGCACCTGGCGTTCGACCGCAAGAAAACAAAAATAATTTGGTAATAGCATGGTTGTTTGTTTCTGGTTGTGCTACGAGACGAAGACGAACCAGCGCGCAACCGACCGTGATCCATGGCCAGCGAGATCGCTGTTGAGTGCCTTGAGAAATTGAGATGCGCCGCCGCATGCTGGGCTTTGCCTGTCGCGCGTTGCGCAGGGGCCTGCGTGGTGGGAGGCGTACGCGATGGATGCAGGCGCGAGCGCAGGGCACCCACGCACGCCCGACGGAAGCGGGCGAGCCGGCAGCGGGAGGCCGCCGTGAGCGCGCGCGTGCTGGGTAGTGGGGATCTCTCGAGCTGCCCGTCCGTTGCGCGCTACTAGCTGCCAGTCGTGTCGTGTCGTGGTAGGCAGCCGGACTACCGTCGGAGCCGGTGGCCGTCGAGGCCCTGCAGTTTCCGGCGTTCTCGGGCATACAAAACGGAGGGGAACCGCGCCAGCCAGGATGACATAGTTGGTGGGCTTGGATGAAACCAGGTCGGCCCATCAAGCCCAAATTTCACCCAATGATGACATAGTTGGCGCGCGGCGAGAGCCTGATCGGAAGTACTGGCGCGCGGCGAGAGAATTGAAGGGTTCGAGCTGGAGTGGAGGCGGAGGACGACGGACCGGTGCTACCCGTGCGAGCGGCGGCGGGACTCCGGCGGGTACGCCGAGGGCGGCGGCGTCGAATCTCGACGTTAACGATGCGATGTGTAAGAAGGATCCCTCTGTTTCAGACTTGATTTGTAAGAGGGTTTTAGAAAAATTGTGATTAGTAAAAGTAATGGTGTGAGAGTTTAAGTGCTAAAGTTTTTCACTCTCACACCTTCGAACGAAAACCAGCGGTTGTGATGGGAGTTTTCATAGTTTGCTTACGAAGTTAGTTTTCATAAGATATGTTGTTACTTTTTATAATAACTTCTTTTTTTAAGACGGATGGAGTATGTTTTTTTGCTCTAAAAATAAAAATACATGTTTATTATGAGGTGCAGGTTTCATGAAATTTTATATCATTAAATAAATCTATTAATGTGCCATATTTTTTATGGAAAAAAGAAAAAAGTTATAGAATGCGATAAGCATCATCTCTATAAAACTCATTTGGCTCGATTAATATCGAGACACCAAACTCAGTTCGATCAGTGTAGCTCAGCTCTGCTAATCATCGTGATGCCCGTCCCGCACCAATTTAGGGACGATTCAACTCCCCAAAGGATATATGTATGCTAGTCACTTGGTCAGCGAAGGATAAGCACGCGCCAGGCTGCATAAAACGAAGCGCGGCGCGTGCTACTGCTGCGGACGGACGGATCAGGCACATGCAAACCCTCTGGTCCAGATGCATGTACGGGCGCCGCCCATCAGCTCGCCTGAGCACGTACACGTACTCCGTACGTACCTACGGCAGCGCGCGAGAACCTATCGTCCCATACGGGCTCAAGTTCAATGCACTTGACAGGATCGATCACTCCGTCGGTGCAGTCAGAGCTCTCCGGCGTCGCGGTGGGCGTCTCCGGGGCAATGGCCCATGGGCCATGTCGCGTACTCGCGTGCTGCTTTTTGCCGGAGGAGAAGGGAGAAAAGCTTGGCGGCCGTCACCTACCTACCGTTCTCTCTGGTCACCAAGGTCAGAGACCAACGGCCGAACGCACATGGAGAGATGGACACACGCAGTGATGCACAGCACACGCGCCCTTGGAAAACCTAAAGGCCGGACTGAAAGGAAGTTGCTTGCATTGCAAGGGAAACAAGGATCGACCTGCCCGGCCATCCTACTCCTCCACCCCATCTTCGTGCACCTTGCAATCATCGGCGGCCGTACGTTATCGATCTCGCTCGACGTTCGCGGGACCGGCCGACTTGGGTCGTGAGGGCATCTTTCTTCGCACTTCGAACAAGAATCTCATATCTTTAACAAATGAAAAACCTCTAGGTAGCCGGCTGCACATCTTGTTACCTTGCTGCGCCTTGCTACGCTGCACATCTAGGTAGCCGGCTGCTGGTTTTCTTGTTTTTTGTTCGATGATCAAATTCGTTACTCACCTCCCAATTTGACCGTACCATTACTTAACTCTCAATAATTTAATCAATTAAGTCCTACAACCTCATTTTTGGGTTCAATCACATCCGTCGCCATCGCGCTGTAAGCCGATAGCGCGATCCCGTCGTCCTCCTCATCTCCTCCGCCGCCCCCGGCTCCGATGGTTGAGCCGCCGCCGCCGCCGCCCACTTCCCGCCTCCACGCTAACCCTTCTCTCGCCATCTCCTCTGTGCCTCCTTCGTCCCTAGCTCCGGCGGCGCCGCGCCACCGCCACGCTAATCCGCCACCGTCGTCTCCTCTTCTGGCGTCTCCACACCCACCGTTAGCACCGTTCACCGTGGGTCCCCCACCACCCGGCCACTAGCGTCCTTGCCGCCCAACCACCTTTTCTACTGCTATCGGTGAGCTCCAACCCCAAGCCGCTAATCCGATCGGCGGCGGCGCACGCGGGTCGCGCGCTCGGCGCGGAGCACGACCCGTCACTTGATAGATTTACCGCTGTCCATAACTCACCATGTAAGTGTGTCACATTATCTAGAATTTTGTTTACACGTTATCAAGATTTAGATATACAGTTTTATGGTAAGATGATAGAGCCACCTATTCTCTTTTTTTCGAAATGTTTAAGGTTGTTGTCTAAGAGCATCTCTAAGAGTCTCTTTATATCTTTCTAACTTATATAAATAGAGATTTTGGTGAAAAAATATCCTCGAATAGACTCTACAATTGGATATCTAAATATATATATATAATCCATTCCGGATTTCGCTAAAGATAGAGAGCGAGATGACTCTCTAAACTGCATATCTATACTAAAAGGTATAGGATTGAAAACGTTTTCTACCAAAAAACCCACCCCCGCCCCCTCATAGAGGACCCACCTGTCGGATTTTTTTAGAAGAGAGAAGACCAAAGTTGTAAGAAAGCAGGAAAAAACTTGATGTTCCAGGCACTAATTCTTAATTATACTGGAGAGACAGGAGTTGATCCAACTAACTCAAAAAATGATGTGCCTCTACATTTGAGAATACCTAAAGCTCTCTATACATGAGAGAGCGAATAAGTATTTTTAAAAACGCTTGGTCCACTCAAGTGATATTGTTTTAGTACATACGTTTCATCAATATAAATGTGCGTGCCGCACGTGCGTTCATGCTAAATGTATTGAGAATACCTAAAGCTTTGTATACACACGTGCGTGCGCACGTGCAACCAGCTAGTAAGATATAAAAAAAACTGTTAAAAAGTATAAAGATATAGAAAATAATTTTACTCAAATGACTCTATAAATAGTGATTTAAAGAATATATTTTAGATAGACTCTATAAATAGTGATTTAAAGAATATATTTTAGATAGAATTTTGGAGATGCTATAAGATATATTTGGAAAATTACACAGACATGCAACGGGGTATCGAACCATTATGAAGAACAAATTAGCTAAAAACCCCGTAAAGACGGAAAGATTTGCAGAAAATAAATCCAATATGGAAGGAAAAAAGAGTACGATAGATTTTTATTATATATGTAAAATTCAATCGGTATCTTAGGTAATGTGGCACGTATACGTGTGGACAGCTAACTAGGATCAGGAAAAAAGAAATTGAATCCGAAAATAAAAGCTAGAGCGCTAAATTAGTTTAACTTAATTATATTGAAGTTAAGAAACGCACATTATTTGGGCAAAAGTAGAGTAACGTCTATTTTATCTTCTTGCTGGTTTGTTTCCAAAGTAGCGTACGACTTGCTGGTTTTATTCTTAAATTTGGCTCCCAAATTTCACTATATAAAAAAATGATTCACATTACATCAAAATATCGGAACATGTATCAAGTACTAAATGTAGATGAATATAAAGAGAATTAGATTTGAAAATACTTCTCACCAAAAAAAAGCCACACCCACCTCACAGAGGACCCGCCTGTCAGGAAAATTGATTGATGAATGGTCAAAAAAAAAGAGGGGGAGGGGCATTCCTATGTTGATTTCCCTCTCTAAACCCAAAACTTTTTTTAAAAAAAAGGCCACCTAAATATACCCACATTTGTACCCACGTCTATACACAATTATCCCGTATTGCTAAAAGACAATAAATTAGAGAGTTTTTCTCCATATAAATAAATGCCAACTATCATGAGTTTTGAAAATATATCTAAAGCTCTCTATACATGAGAGAGCGAATATAAAGTATTTTTAAAAGCGCTTTGTACTAAAATGAAAAGTGAAATGATATTGTTTTAGTACCTACATGTCATCAATAAATGTGCGTGCCGCACATTCGTTTTTGCTAGTGTAGATGAAATAAAAACTAATTGCATAGTTTTATTATTCTTTAAGACGAATATTTTAAACCTAATTTGTCCTAATTTGTCAATGTTTGGATAATTCTTCGCAACTACAAACGAAACGATACAATGAAACATTTATTACTCTGCGAGACGAATATATTTTGGCACCAAACTTTACATCTAAACAATGCCTAAAATAACATTTTCTGCATCGTACGGTTGAAATTCCGAAACCTTGGAAACCTGGGCACACCGGCATCAAAGTCAAACGATCACACACGGTTTCGGTGCAAAGGTGCAGGCGAGGGCCCAATGGAAGGACATGCATCGCGGTCGCAGTCTCCCAGTACCACGCACGGCTCTGCAGAGACAGGTAGTACCACACGGCCACGCGTCGCAGAGGATCGCAGGAGGGGTCACCCCGGATATGATGGGAGTTCGACTACAAGCTTCTCCAGGCCCTTTATGGATGATTGATGACAAAGGGGGAGAAGAATGGATTAAAGCCTAGTTTCTAGTCTTGTAGTCGTTTATGAATTTGGATGTAATAAATTCATACCTTATCTGTTTGTGGACTTGAGACATTGTAATGTGTGCTACTATGTGTGTTAAACTTATTTATGTATCCTAAGTGACCTTATGTTAGTGTGATGCGCATGTGATGGTTGATGAGATGTTGTTTCACATGTGCTGTCTGGGCAAAACCGGTCTGACCGGTTTGCCAAACCGGTCTGACCGGTTTGGCCTGAGACAGCACATGTGCTTCTTTCTCTATTCTTGTGTGAAATATATGTCATATGCATCACATGTTGTTATATTTTGTCACACACACCTGTTGCACATATTGGATGCTGAGATATAGGGGGAGCTCTCATTTTTATTGATTATTTGTGCATTTGAGGTCAAATTTTTTGAAATTCTATTCAAAGCACATATTGAGGGGGAGCTCACCATATATCTCAATCATCTAGAGCTGATATTTCATATCTATTTGTAAGCTTTAATCATGTTGTCATCAATCACCAAAAAGGGGGAGATTGAAAGTGCATCTAGGCACTTAATTGTTTTGGTGATTTTGGATGACAACATGATTTATATTTAACTTGTTTGCTTAAGCATATAAGCAGGGTTTTATTCTAATGGATATTCATGTAATATGGATGTTGAAGAATATACGCTCATTATTGGTATAAATGACATGAGAGCAAACAAGGACATGATTATATGGATATTATATGGTCTCAAGTGCATGAAAGCTTATGGACAAGTAATCTATCAAAGACAACATTCAAGCTAATTGAAGACATGGATTTCAAAGTGGTATTCATGATGATGAAATGTAAAGTGGAGCTCAAAGTGGCTAGATATGGTGAAAGAGTTAAGCTAGATGGGAGTGTCCAGGTACCAAGCAAAGAGAAGGGCAAGTTGGTCTTGTAGCCGAGGGACTTTGCTAGGGTGAAGACTAGCATCATAGTTTGATCTCTATGCACTAATCAAGCCTTACGAGTGAAGCTATGCAATGCGTCTAATTCTTTATTGATCATATATTGGAAGGGCTTAAGAATTGGTCCATACACGTGGAAATTCTAAGCCTAGCTCAAGATTGGATTTGCTCAAGCAAGAAAAGAATGTTGAAGCCCTCAAAGTGAGAATGATCATGTATGGCATCATCAAAGACTTAGAAGCTCAAGAGGAAGATTTATTTGCTATTTAATTTCTTGAGTATAGGAATGCCGTACTATCAAGAGGGATGCAACATTAGTTGATTGACAACACCAAAAAGTGCTCAATAGATCAACCCTTGTGAGATAGCCTTGAGAGTGTAGTGTTTGGGACTTAGTGGGCAGTCAGGACCCAAACCGGTCTGACCGGTTTGGCCTCTGACAGCCCTAACGGCTAGTTTCCTTTGAAAACCGGTCTGACCGGTTTGGGAAACCGGTCTGACCGGTTTCCAACGGCTATAACGGCTAGTTTGGGAGTTTGGGGTATTTATACCCCTTGGCCAAAAGGATCCTAGAGAATTGAAAACGTTTTCTCCAAAAAAACCCACCCCCGCCCCCTCACAGAGGACCCACCTGTCGGAATTTTTTGAGGAGAGAGAAGACCAAAGTTGTAAGAAAGCAGGAAAAAACTTGATGTTCCAGGCACTTTTAGTTCATTCTCCGCAAAACTTTTTTCACCCAGCCGCCCGCGCATACCCACCATCTACCAGGTGGGCCGCTACCTCCCCACGTGCACACAATTATCCCGTATTTTGCTAATAGACAATAGTGTCGGTGCTGAGATTGGCCGACCAACCTCAACGCCTAACAGAATGCGCTGTGTCCCGTCCCTCACCGGTCGATGCAAGAGCTAGCACAATGACTCAAGGGATTTATCCTGGTTCCGGCCACGGGGCCGTACGTCCAGCAAGGCGTGCTCTTGGGCACTATACTATCTTGCACCGGGGTGCTTGCAGTGGGGGACTACAAGCTCGGCGGGAGAGGAGGCGAGGCCTCCAAGTCCCTGTGTGAGTGGGTAATTGAGGCAGAATGCCAATGTCGCGATGGGCGTGTGTGAGTGTGTTCTCTCTCGTGGAAAAGGGCCACAAGCCTAGTGGAACCGAGGAAACGGCTTCTGGAGTCGGATAAGCCCGCCTTTCGTAGGCCCTCAACGGAGAGTAGGATTCACCTTGTCTTTGTGACGGCCTTTGTGGCATTGGTGAATCCGAACTTCGGGAAACAAATCATCGTGTCTCTCTATTGGTTTGCCTCACAAGTTCAATTCTAGCATTTATATTTGCTTCCGCTTCGATCTACTTGGTTGTGCTCTACTTGTGTGCAGGGACTTTGTGAACCTGCTAGAAATCACCTACAGGAGCTGCAAAACAAGTTTGGTTTGTGCTAGAACTCGTAGAGGGGGTCATATACATATTTGTGTGTTTCTGCAGGAAACCGGTCTGACCGGTTTGGTAAACCGGTCTGACCGCTTTTGTACTGTGTTGAGTTCCTGACCCCAAACCGGTCTGACCGGTTTGGGAAACCGGTCTGACCGGTTTTGGTACTGACAGTGTGAAAAAGTTTTGTAAATTGCAGATTCACCTATTCACCCCAATTGCAGATTCACCTATTCATCCCCCCTCTAGGTGACATCAAGGTCCTTTCAATTGGTATCAGAGCTTGGCCTCACATCCAAGCTTAACCGCCGTGAGGCAAGATGTCGACTTCGTGTGAGGTAACCTATGAGCCACTAGCTAGTGACGGCTCAAATTACTCCACTTGGTCCGCTCATGTACTTAATGATCTTAGGACTATGAGTCCTACTCTTGAGCGGGTTGTGGTTGAAGGCATCGATCGTCCTAGTGTTGATTGGGATATTTCCAATCCAACCGAAGACGAGATGGATTGTCTTCAACTCAACGCTCGTGTCACTAACTTCTTGTTTGGTGTTATGAGCATGGAAATTAAAGAAATAATCCTAGAAGATGCAGCAACTCTCTTTGATGCTCATCTCATTTGGGCTCAAATAGAGAGATTATTTGCAAACACCAAAAGCGACAACCAAGTGCAAACAAGAGCCATGTCTCATGAGGAGTGCTCTACATCAGCAAAGACATGCACTGAGCCTCATGAGACCACCACCAAGGAGCCACAAGATCAAGATGGCTCAGCTGCCGACTCTCTGCCAAAACCGGTCCAACCGGTTTGCCAAACCGGTCTGACCGGTTTGGGCAGAAGAGCTGCAACTTGCCACAAGAAGGGCGGCCGACGTCGTGCAAGCAAAATCACGAGCACAAGAGCAATAGCTTCCTCAAGTGATGAAGTGCTCAAGTGCCACACGGCAAAAGATGACAAGAAGGACGAGGATGCAAAAGAGGGGACTATCCAAGCTCTCACCAAAGAGCTTGAGAAAGTCAAACTTATCAACCTCTCCTTGGTTTGTAAGTATGATGCCGTGGTCGATGATTATGCTCATGCTTTAGATTCACTCACATGTGTTGCTTCGCTTGAAAAAGAAAATCAAATGCTAAAGCAACAACTAGGATTGCTCACTAGTAAGCATGAGATGCTACAAGTGAAACATGAAGAACTCTTGTGTTCTCATGAAAAACTTGTAGAATCATATGCTTCACTAGAAATAGCTCATGAGGTTTTGGTAACATCGGTAAAACATTTTGAACCACAACCTCACATATGCACATGCTCTCAAATTCAATATAATTTATCATGTGCTAACCCTTGTTGCTCTCAAGCAAAACGCTCGTGGTATGATGAAGTGCTTGTAGAGTCGTGTGATGACCTCATTGCAAAAGAGAATGAAGAACTCAAGGAAGAGGTAGAAAGACTTACAAAGAACTTGACAACTCTCAAAGGCAAGAGTAATGCACAACCTTCTCAAGATAACCGTGAGAACATGGTGAAGAAGCTTGAGAAGGGATCAACCGTGCAAAGCCCTTGCATTGACCAAGTCAAGTTCAACTCAAGCCAAGAGCAAGCCGAAAGGAGAAAGCAAGCTCACATTGAGTGCTCCATCAAGAAAGAAGACAAGCCAAAGCTCTCCAAAAGACAAAGAAATATGGAGAAAAGAAGATGCTTTAGATGTCTTGAGAAAGGGCATCAAATTGCTTCGTGTCCAAGCAAGGTGGGGTCGCACCTTATTCCGATATTGACCGAGAAGCCCCACATCAAGCTCAATAAAGGCTTTCTCAAGGCACAAGCAAAACACAAGGAAGGATTGGCTACCAAGGAACCCAAGAAGAAGGGAACCAACATCAAGCACAAGACATGCTACACATGTCGGGAAAAAGGACATCTTGGTAACGATTGTCCTAATGGTAAAACTCCTAGACCCGACCTTGTCCATTCTAACAATTTGAAGCTTGGGAAGATTCCAAATGCCTCTTGTGCTTCTAAGGTGATTCGCTCTCCAAAGAATGGCACAAGAGCTATTTGGGTCCCTAACTAGGCGTCGCCGGTGAGCTACCGTGTTTGTGGTAAGCCGCGGATCGTTTGTATAGGCCGGCCTTGCCTCCTTCGTGGAAAAGGGCCACAAGCTAGTGGAACCGAGGACTGGGTTACAACTGGGATTTCATTCACTTATAGTA
>OAMR01000104.1:228508-238864 GCA_900205405.1 Echinochloa crus-galli | reverse complement strand
ATACTTGTGAAATTTTTTGAATAAGACGAATGGTCAAATGTTAGATAAAAAGTCAACAACGAATAGTAATTTGGAACGGAGGTAGGAGATGAGTAGTGTTATGTCACCTATTTTTTTTGGGCACTCATAATCAAAATAATATGATACATGGAAGTTGTGGGTTTTATTCTAATGGATATTCATGTAATATGGATGTTGAAGAATATACGCTCATTATTGGTATAAATGACATGAGAGCAAACAAGGACATGATTATATGGATATTATATGGTCTCAAGTGCATGAAAGCTTATGGACAAGTAATCTATCAAAGACAACATTCAAGCTAATTGAAGACATGGATTTCAAAGTGGTATTCATGATGATGCAATGTAAAGTGGAGCTCAAAGTGGCTAGATATGGTGAAAGAGTTAAGCTAGATGGGAGTGTCCAGGTACCAAGCAAAGAGAAGGGCAAGTTGGTCTTGTAGCCGAGGGACTTTGCTAGGGTGAAGACTAGCATCATGGTTTAATCTCTATGCACTAATCAAGCCTTACGAGTGAAGCTATGCAATGCGTCTAATTCTTTATTGATCATATATTGGAATGGCTTATGAATTGGTCCATACACTTGGAAATTCTAAGCCTAGCTCAAGATTGGATTTGCTCAAGCAAGAAAAGAATGTTGAAGCCCTCAAAGTGAGTATGATCATGTATGGCATCATCGAAGACTTAGAAGCTCAAGAGGAAGATTTATTTGCTATTTAATTTCTTGAGTATAGGAATGCCGTACTATCAAGAGGGATGCAACATTTAGTTGTGGGATAACACCAAAGTGCTCAATAGATCAACCCTTGTGAGATAGCCTTGAGAGTGTAGTGTTTGGGGTTAGTGTGCTGTCAGGACCCAAACCGGTCTGACCGGTTTGGGAAACCGGTCTGACCGGTTTCCAACGGCTATAACGGCTAGTTTGGGAGTTTGGGGTATTTATACCCCTTGGCCCTCTCCTTTGAGGGCTGCTGGTTCCCTTGCCTTCCTTGCACGCCTAGAGCCTTCCCAAGCACCAGCAAGCTCTCCCCAAACCTCTCTTTGTGAGAGTTGATTGATTCTATCAATATCTTTGGATTTGGGTTGAGAGAGATCTTGTGAGTGAGCTAGAGAAAGCTTGCTAGAGCTAATTGCAACAGCAAAGAGTGAATCCATAGCTTGAGCACTTGCGGTGAAGTCTAGCAACCTTTGAAGCATTTGTTACTCTTGGAGGTGAAGCCTCCTAGACGGCTAGGCGTCGCCGGTGAGCTACCGTGTTTGTGGTAAGCCGCGGATCGTTTGTATAGGCCGGCCTTGCCTCCTTCGTGGAAAAGGGCCACAAGCTAGTGGAACCGAGGAAAGTGGCTTGGAGTGGATAAGCCCGCCTTTCGTAGGCCCTCAACGGAGAGTAGGATTCACCTTGTCTTTGTGACGGCCTTTGTGGCATTGGTGAATCCGAACTTCGGGAAACAAATCATCGTGTCTCTCTATTGGTTTGCCTCATAAGTTCAATTCTAGCATTTATATTTGCTTCCGCTTCGATCTACTTGGTTGTGCTCTACTTGTGTGCAGGGACTTTGTGAACCTGCTAGAAATCACCTACAGGAGCTGCAAAACAAGTTTGGTTTGTGCTAGAACTCGTAGAGGGGGTCATATACATATACATATTTGTGTGTTTCTGCAGGAAACCGGTCTGACCGGTTTGGGAAACCGGTCTGACCGGTTTGGGAAACCGGTCTGACCGGTTTGGGAAACCGGTCTGACCGGTTTGGGAAACCGGTCTGACCGGTTTGGGAAACCGGTCTGACCGGTTTGGGAAACCGGTCTGACCGGTTTGGGAAACCGGTCTGACCGGTTTGGGAAACCGGTCTGACCGGTTTGGGAAACCGGTCTGACCGGTTTGGGAAACCGGTCTGACCGGTGCAGGAAACCGGTCTGACCGGTTTGGGAAACCGGTCTGACCGGTTTTGGTACTGACAGTGTGAAAAAGTTTTGTAAATTGCAAATTCACCTATTCACCCCCCCTCTAGGTGACATCAAGGTCCTTTCAAAGACAATATAACTTTTATATGTTATAAATTAAGAGTACATAGTACATCTTTTGCTACTCTAGTTAATCTATCTATAAAAAAGGCTATATGATGATTTGTATTATTATAGTACTAAGGCGGTACATTACTCCCTCAATCATGATTTTAATCCATTCATTATTTTATACCACAGGCCAGAGAGAATTGTTTTCAAGCTACCACATCATTTAGAGACTGCACATCGTCCTGTTCGTTTGGCTTATCAGCACCAGCCAGCAGTGTTTTTCTCTCATAAAAAACCAGCACCAGCCACCAACCAGTCATCAGTGTTTTTCTCTCAGTAAAAACCAGCACCAGCCACCAGCCAGCCGAACGGGGCCCTACCCTTCTAACATGTGTTTTATTCAAAATAAATTCTCATCCAATCCCCTATTTGGTTCTTGGCTTCTTGCTTACACAACATAGGTTTCTAGCATGAAAAAATTCCAGTAATCTTTCCTCCATATTTAATTCTCATATATATAGTTTCCTAGTCTCACTGAAGTGCCCATATGATAAGCTATTTAATGTTATGAAAATTATATTAGTTAATGGATTGGAAGTTTGAACCTTCTCAATAAACTTATGCGATCAAACACTGGGAAGCCCTTAACTTTTGGTGTCAAGTCAAAAAGGAAAATCAAGCATGAGCTTGTCTTGGGACCAGTAAAAGGATCCTGGATTTTTTAAGTTAATGCTTTAATGTTTTGGGTCGAATTATGGGCCGAAGTCTGGTTTAAACAATTACAACATGCCAAAAATCCAAGCCTCAACCAGTTTGATGAATCAGATGGGTCGACCTTCCATGCTCGAGCGTCCATGATCACATCAATTGTTTAGTCTAGCTTGTATACATAGATCAGCCATGGCATCAATTTCTATGTAAATTAAATGTACATGTATCTACCGTTCAAAAAGAGTGTACTTTTATCTAAGTAATCTTCTTTATTACAACACGATTTCTCCTGATCGTTAATTGATGGTATTGGTTGAAGATAGAAATGTGTCACTTGTGCCTCAAAAAAAAACAAGAATGTGTCACTTGTGAATATATAAAGAAATGAGTCAATAAAGATAACTGTCGTGGTTCACATAATGCTAACCTCGATCTCAACCTCAAGCCTAAAACAATCAAAACTTCAACAAAAAACCAATCCTTCTATATGTATATATATATGCAACAAACATAGATTATGCAAATAAATTTCTTTTTAGATGTTGTACAGTTATGCACGTTCACGAAGATACATACACGGCATCCCAATCCATAACAAGCAGGTTTTCTCGGTCACCATCTAAGAACATATCCTTCTAGAAAAAACCGTCCAAAATGTTGACTTCTTGGACCTCTCCTCCAAAACCCACCCAAGCGACAGACCAGGATATTATCCGAACTAATCCAAGATCAGCCTCACAGGGGTACCGCGGTAATTTGCCCCCAAGAGCGCATGCATGCACGGACGCACCTGAACGGCTGGGACGGCCCGACCCCTCCGATCCGACGGCGGAGAAAAACTCGCGGGGATAACTCCCCAAAAACACGCGTGAAGCGGCGTGCGGGTCACGTGACCTCGCCACGTTATATCTCGTCCCCCTCCGCCGCCGCCGGCGAACTGGCCGGTGGTTTCGCGCGCCATCCCTACCAGCTCCGGGCGACCGGTGGCTCGCCGGCGTAAATTACGCCCATACCCCGTGGCATTCTCGCGCGGTGCCGTAGTCAGTAGTCACACGCGCCACCGCCTAGTTTGCTTGCTTCGCTATAACACTTGCTTAATCAGAGCGGTGGTTTCAAGAGGTGGGTGTAGTACTGGTGTACTAGTACTCTCCTCGAGGGTTGATTGGTGGAGGTGGGAGTGGGGGAGTAGCGGCGGCGGCGATCCGGGTTGTCATGGGGAACGTGAGCGCCAAGGAGGGGGAGAACGGCCACATGGTGGCGTCGCCGGAGCTGGCGGCGCGCAACGGCGACGGGAGCAGCTCCGCGAGCGCCGCCGCCGCGAGGCCGCCGCCGTTGTCGCCGCCGGACGCGGTGATGCTGGAGCAGCCACCGCCCGTGCCATACCTCTTCGCGCCGCAGGTGATGATGATTTATATTATACCCGAAAAGGAAATTATGTATTGAAAAGAAGAAAGGAACCCGCTCTTGTGATGTCCTTGACACTTCCGCGTGATAGAATTGTTCCATTCTTTTGTGGTGCTTCCTGCGAATTGTGGTGTTCTACGCAGATTAGCAATTTCGAAGAGAGAATTTGGTGCTCGGTTGTTTCTTGCTCCTGCTTGGATTTGGACTTTATTTTTGTTGGTGACATAACCGTGTGCTTTCCTTCTTTTGATATCCAACAATGGCCATTAAATTTGTTTCGGCTGTAGGAGCCATGCGTATCACCTTGCAGATCTGTTGCTAAACTGCAACTTGTAGATCTTTCTGATATTCTTAGAGTGGATTCTTGTTCAGAATAACAGTGCACCATGTAAAAAAAAAGCAAACAAAACATAAAAGCATAAAAAAGAAAGATAAATAACTAGGCAGTGCAACCAAAAGTTAATAAAGGGATTTGGCTGCATCTGGATTCTGCAAATGGATTTGGTAGTTCTGAATCCTGGATTGAGCTGGGTGTAGTGGACAAGTTGGCCCTCCTTCAATCTTAGACACATACTTTTTTAATCCTTCTGTTAGATATATAGCTTGGGGGTGCACAATGACTAGATGATGTTGTTGATTGTTTCAATTTTTCTTCTTTGGTAACTGCACACCACATTATGACAAAATTGTTACAGCCTGATCTTGTTTTGAGGGCGTGTGGTCTCTTTGAAAGCATATTGTGTTAAGAGTTCCCGAGAATGGATTAAACACAAGCACTGTACTTTATGCAAGGCTAATTAAATATGACCGGTAGTTACACCTGCAATGGCACACTGTAGTATTTGACTGCAGTCATTTGATTATCGAGGCCTGCAGTTTACATGAGAGGCAAATGGCTGCCTCTTTTTAGCATTATTCTAGAACTACTAGTAGGATAAAGTTTTGTGCTACATATTTCCTTATATTAATGTTGTAGACGTGTCATGAAGCAGGTCTTTGGGGAATGTGATCCAAAAGGATAAAATTGGTAACAGTTATAGTAGTCCTAACAACTGCTCCTTGTGCAAAGTAACTTTGAAGCCATCTTATTACTATGAAAAGCTTTTCACCAGAGTCATCTTATTAAGATGTTTAGTTTTCCCTTACCGACGGACAGACATAAGCATATGCTTGACATGGTTAACCACTTGACTTTCTCCTCGCAAACTCCAGTTGAACTTATGAATAGTTAGTTACATTGTTAAGTCAATCCTTTTCTAAAGGGAATTACTGATTGTTTCAGAACGTGTAATACTAGGAGATGTATGAATTGGCTCGTGCTTCGAATTACTCTGAAATTTTTGTAGGAGTATTACCTCTAACTAAGCATATTTCAGTGTTGCTTAACTGATTTTCAGTCACATTTGTTGGCATTGCTGCTGGTCTTGGTTTAACTGACAGGTAACTTCGCCTTGCAGGTTCCAGTGACTCCCCTGCAGAGACCTACTGAATTTTCTCCTATTTTAAACCATTCACCGATAAATGGAACAGACGAATCCACCAACAATCATTCCCAGGAGAAAGGGATCCCAACTCTGATTACATGGAGTCAAGGAGGAAATGAGGTGTTTCTGGAAGGATCATGGGATAACTGGACATTGAGGTATGCTTTCCCTAAAATCAGAATTTGCATATTCAGAAACCTTATTTGCATCCCAGTTTGAGGAGTAAATTTGTAAACCCGGTATCTTAATTTCAGGAGAGCATTAGAGAGGTCTGGCAAAGATCATGCCATCTTATTGGTTCTGCCATCTGGAATATATCATTACCGGATCATTGTGGATGGGGAACTGAGATACGTCCCTGAGCTACCTCATGTAACTGATGAGAGAGGACAAGTTGCCAACCTCCTCGATGTACATGTCAGTAAGGATGCTATATTTCTGTTCCATCATTCAAACTTGTGAGAACCTAAACAGAAAAGCAAGCAAATTGCTGGGGGTATTTTGCTCTTAAGCCGTTTTAAAGGCACTCCAGAGTGCCAGTTCCCATTTCATCTAAAAACATCCTTGTTTTTAACAGGAATACGTTCCGGAAAGTCTTGACAGTGTGGTAGAATTTGAGGCCCCTCCACCACCTGAGTACAGCTACGACCTGCAATACCCAGGAGATGAGGAATTTGCCAAGGAGCCGCCCATCCCCCCGCCCCAGCTTCCCATGTCTGTCCTTAGTGATGCTGATAACGCTGATGATCAAACTCCAAAGCCACAGCACGTCGTCCTCAACCATCTGTACATCGAGAAAGGGTGGGGATCACAGTCACTGCTTGCACTTGGAGTCACTCACAGGTTCGAATCCAAGTATGTGAGCTTTGTGCTCTACAAACCGCTGAGGAGATGACACTGCTGAAGAAGAAAGAATTGTTGGCTAGGGAGTGGATGGAAGTGAATAATGGGTGCGTAGCTGACATGGTAGTGGTAGTGTTGTATAGAAGGAAGATGCAGGAGTCCCTAGCTGATCTTTTTTTTTCGCTTCTGGAATTAATAAACCGGTTTCTGTTGTCTGAGCTGTTCGAGAAAATGAAAATTGTTAGGTTCAAAAGAACTTCCCTCCATGTTCTTCTTGCAATTGTGAAAATTTTGTGGTCTGAAAATTGTTCGGTGCCATGCATTAAATTGTGCAGGTATGTGGTATTTGTTCTGTGCTGTAGAGATAACGAAAGAAAGCAAATGGTGACACCAATAAATCAGGTTTAGCAACTCCGTTGTGTCGCCTGCATAAAGTGGATGTGTCGATCTGCTGCAGACGTAGATAACAAGGACAGGGAAAGGAAATGGTCGATGTCTGTGACGTTGATGGCCACCATACAAACAAGGGGGATAACGTTGTGTGAATGTAGGATCACAAGCCGCCTGGATTTGTCAAAAAGGCTCGACAGCGACATTGAGGATCCTTGTCAGTTAGCTGCCGATTATTCGGTATTTTCGGTTTTCTTTTTAGATAAACGGCATGCCAGCTTACACTTACAGGCACAGTTTTTTGGAGCTTTGCAGACAGAATTCAACAAAAGAGATTATAGGAGTAGCATAACCCCAAAAACACACACTCTATCGAAGACTCAACAGACGCCAACAAACATAAGATTTGATAACAGCTCAAAGTCCAATGAAAAGAAACAGACCACCCTCTAATTTTCGCCACCCCCTCTAATCACCCTGCTTCAGCAACAGCAGCTGATTGTCCACAAAAAGAAAAAAAAATAGCAGCAGCAGCTGATTGCAGAAACGCTCCACGGCCTCCTGAATCTTGACGAGTCCATCCCCCTTTTATTTTCGGGTTTCTTCCGGGTTTGATCACGAATCACGGGCCCTGAAGAAAAGGTTGTCGGGCTGGGCTAGGTCTGGCAGCTTTCCGAGACAAAATTTCCAAGCCCGTGTCCTCCGGGCCAACGCAGCCTAATAGCCAATAGCAGATCAATTGATACCATAGACAATAAAATATGGGCCTTCGTTGCCTTTGTTTCCTTGGAAATTCTAAGCCCGAAGAGAGAGACCATGTCTGATACACACAACATGATACCAAGTACTCCGCATGTTTTTCACTCTGGATAAGAGTATTGTAAAACCCAATATTTGTACAAGGAAGAAGAAAGAGCCATATCACGTCACAGCAAATTTCAACTTTCACATGTCTGACGTCCAGCGTTTAGATTGAGCAGCGTGTTAGAAACATCAGACTTCTGCAAACTCGACAATATCTGAACTTGAAGTAGATGGCAGCTGCTTGTACATAAAATTATTTAGCGGTTCAGGAATCAGGACTCCAGAGTCTAGTAAATTTCACCGTAGTTGTGATTAACACAAACACAAGTGCTTCATCTGGATTAGACCATGTATATCGCGTCCAACTTTGTTACGTGCTTCAGATCAATAGGACTGCCGGATCCATCGTCGTACGGACAAAAGAAACAAGGGACAGAGCATCAGACTCCTCTCTCGTCAATGCTGTCAAGGATAAATTGGTTTGAATGTCAGGGATAGGATAATCGATAACCCATCAGAAGCATCGGTAAAGGATAAGAGTCCAGTTTCATTACAGGAATGTTTGAATGTTTTATCCCAACGCCTTCGGCAGTATATAAATTGAAGGCCAAACCCACGTCTCGCCATCCACAACAACCAGGCAAAGCGCCATAGCAATATAGCATCCTCCTTCCTAATCTCCAGCTCCAAGGCCTCCGATTCCATCTCTTGAGAGAATGGCGTCGCCCAAGCTCGTCGCCCTGTTCCTCGCCTTCGCCGTGGCGGCGGCGGCGCTGCAGCCGTCGGAAGTGGCGAGGGTCCAAGCCCAGCAAGGAGTCAACAAGCCGGCGGCCGCGAGCCACGAAGCAGAAGAAAAGGTGACCGCCCAAGCAGACGGCGCCGCGCCGCGTCCACCGACCCCGCCCGGCATCCCCGGCGGCGCCGGCCAGCTCCCGCCGCAGCTGCTGCCCGCCATCCTGGGCCTGCTCTTCCGCCGCTCGGCGGCATCATCGGCATGCTCCAGCCGCTGTTCCCGGCGCCGGGCTCTCCGCCTCAGCAAGGCGGCGGCATCCTGGCGGCAGCTCGCCCCGCCGCCGCCGGCGGAGTGCATGACGCCGCTGGCGGCCATGGGCCCTTGCGCGGACTACCTCACCAACATCACCGTGGCGGCGCCCCCGGCGAGTGCTGCGACGGGCTCAAGGCCGTCATCAGGGACGCGCCCATCTGCCTCTGCCACGGCCTGAACGGCGACATGAACCAGCTGCTGCCCAGGCCCGTCGACCCCTCCGCATGGCCGTCCTCCCCTCGCCTGCGGCACCGTGCTGCCGATCCAGACGCTCTTCTTGTGCAACTGTAAGCTACTACGAGTATAATGCATTTTTTGTTATTTTCAACTGATGTTATACTATGTCTTTGCAAGGAAATCGATTGGCCTGATGATGCATGTGTATTTGATCTGACAGTGCAACAGGTGCCGCCCATGACGCCGCCGGCTACACCTCCTCCAGTGTCGCCGTAGATGGATTCGTCGAGATTATCTGTTGATACTCCAGCAAGATTGTCTTCTTATCTTAGTTTTAAGATTATAGGATAGTTCAAGTCATCGTAGAGAGAAATAGGTTTAAGATTAGGATAGTTCAAGTAATCGTAGAGAGAATTAGATGGTGGAGTCATGTTAGTAGTGCAGAGTGCAGTCAAGTAGAGGTAGAGCATCATGTGTACATGATACGTCAGGAATTTCTGCTTTAACGACCTTGCCTCGATGTCATGATTTGCTTCTGAGTTTGATCGCACTCTACCTAACTTCATTAGGCGTGATTTGCCGATCCCGATCGTACTCTACAAAAACAATCCGTTCAGACAGTGAAAAGAAAAACATGTCAGCGCTCCCCTGCGGCCGCACGTATACGGTTTGGATGATAAGAGCATGGCTAATAGAGTCGTCCACTGCCGGCTGCCCAGCAAGTGACGTGGTGCATGGTGACTATGGGACCCACGAGCATTCATTGCAAAAGCAGCAGCTTTAGCCAATAGTGGCGACCGCAGCACATCTTCGCCGGCTCACGCGGGCGCGTCGCGAGACGCCCGTTCCACTCTCTCTTCGTTTCTCTCTCTTCCACGTATATCTCAGCCGGCTTAAAGCCACTTATAATACTTGCTCTAAGTAGCCCATGGGCCTTTTCCGTTGCTCCATAGTTCTGAACCAACAGAAGCCCAGGAGCCTTTGCTGGGCTTGGACCGAACCAGAACAGAAGCCCATCAGAGATTACATGAACGACCACGAAGAACGTTGTCTAGAATCAACCTTCGGGTGCCTTCCAGACGCTACAGGAGAGAGGCGACGCGAGTAGCGAACTCGTCTCCTCCGCCGATTCGCCGCTGTCACACCCGGCGCAGTTTGTATGGCCCGGTAGTGGGTCATTAGTGCGGGATGCACATGTTTAGTGTCACATTGCTAGTTGAGCAAGGGTGGAGGTAACTTATAAGCCTTTGTCTTCCAGCCATAGCACCTTCGGGTTAACCCTTTTACACGAAGCGAGGACGAAAGTGTAAGCAGGGTGCTATGTGTACGCGTGCGCGCCCCTCGGAAGGGCTGTGCGGGGCAGCTCGTGGAAGGAGGGGTGTTATAAATGGTATCAGAGCTGACCCTCGCGGTTGCGCGTACGGGTCAATGTGCGGGCATAGGGTGCATGGCGCGTGTG
>OAMR01000104.1:180793-215160 GCA_900205405.1 Echinochloa crus-galli | reverse complement strand
TTCCCAGAGTTCCTGAACCTTATGGCAAGGAAGATGAAGGACACCGACTCCGAGGAGGAGCTCAAGGAGGCCTTCCGCGTCTTCGACAAGGACCAGAACGGTTTCATCTCGGCTGCTGAGCTCCGCCACGTCATGACCAACCTCGGAGAGAAGCTGACTGACGAGGAAGTCGACGAGATGATCCGCGAGGCTGATGTGGACGGAGACGGCCAGATCAACTATGAGGAGTTCGTCAAGGTCATGATGGCCAAGTGAGGAGCCGTCTCCCTGAAATAAGTCTGTCTGAAGCGAACCGAATTATCTGACTCACAAGCTGTACTTTGTCATGTCCCATTTCAGTACGTATCAGTATCTTGCAGGTGGTAATGTCGAGTAGTGGTCGGGTTAGGTGATGTAGCCATGGGAACGCGACATCAGATACCCTGGTTTATTTTGATGGTGATGGTGATGTTATCTTGCATTATGCGCCTGTTGGAGCTTTAGGATTTGTTGAAGTTCAAATTTTCGTGGGTATTGTGTTTTTTCGCAAGTCTTATTGATCTGAGTTTCTGTTAATGCTGATTTTGCGTGTACGGTATATGGGTGGATGCTGTCCTTTTTTTTGGTTATATTCTGGCGTCTGCTTACCCGTGGCCGTATCCGGACTGCAAGTGTTGAGTTACAGCCGGTGTGTTCTTGACGTTCCAGGTATTCCAGAGTCCATGTAGTTGCAAGCGCCGCAGCTGCGATATGATTTCTGTGCTGGGCCAGAGACAGAAACAGAACCGATGGATTCCTCATCCTCACACGTGCACCCTAACTATTCATGAACGAATCATGAACAGGACAAACCAATTAGTTGTAGTTCCATGCTGTAGAAACAAGTTAGGAAACGACTTCCATTGCCACTTGTATGGTAGGCTGCCGGCAATACCACTTGCACTTTGTATGGAGGAAGAACAATTAGGTGTGTAAAGGTAGGGAGGCTTTGATTCAGCTGCTACTAATACTGCAGGATGGTTCCTTCACCTATCTGCTTCTCTAATTTTGGCGAACCCTTTTTTAAGAGCAACACATGTAAATGCTCTTTGTGAGGTAAAAAAAGAAAACAGAAAATCTCATCCAACAGAAACTCTATCACGCGCGGTATTTTCCCCGACTCGGTATCCAGGGTCCGATGCTCGGTTTCTTTCGCTCGCCCCGCAGGCTCGGTATCCACCCGCACGCCTCCCGTGGTCCCACCCACGCACCCCTGCGTCTCTCCCTCGCCCTCCTGCCGGATGCCTTCCCTCCCGCAGTCGCAATCCCGCCGCTGCCTCTGCTTCCCCTAGGCCCAACTCCGGCGCATTGCTGCTCCCCATGGCGGCGATGGCGCTCGCGATGCAGTCATCCTTCTCGATGAGCGAGTTTGTCGCGCCGGGGCGGCGGCCGACGCCTGCGCCGCGGACGCTGAGCTGGAGCTGGAGGTCCGCCGCGAAGCGGCGCTTCTGCAGCCTGGCCGAGCGACTCTACTGCACCTAACGCCCGAGGCGAGGGGGAGGTCTCGGTGGGGACTGGAGCCATGGACGCCGAGGAGTAGTAGCTGGCGCCATGACGAGGCGAGGGGGCAGTCCCGGCGGCAGAGGAGTGCGTGGGCGACCGCAACGGCGCCGTTGGTAATGAGGATTCAGACGCCAAGGGCGGGGGAGCTGCTCCCGCGCCTCTCCGACGGCCTCACCAAAGATGATGCTCACCGCTGACTGGCCCGCCATTGCAGCTCACCATTCCTCGATTCGTCACCGCCCGCACCACCTCCTTCACTCGCCGTACCTCGCCACACGCCCAATCGCTGCATCGCCGGCTCCAGTCGCACCACCACCGCCCCAGATCTTGGTTGTCCGCCGCTGCTCGCCGCCAGCCTCCTCCGGTGGCCCATTTGCCGAGCTTATGGGACCAATGAGTTTATCTCACCTCGAGGAAGCTCACCGGCCACTTCTCCCTCGCCGGAACCTCTCCGCCGGCGAGGAATTGACGGGTCAAACGGCGCCCATGTGATTTTGACTGGTGGGGTCGACTTGACAGGGCGGTGGCTGTAGGTTTGGAAAGGCTATATGAATAATCTGTTGGATCTCTCCACTTTTCGGCTAGCTATTTGGTTTTACATGGTAGGTAAATTAAGGTTTTAGCTATCCTCTTTTAGATAATCTCTTGGAGATGCTCTAATACTGCTATGTCTCAGCTGCTGGATCTCGATCGGTTGTTGCTGATGGTGATGGTTTGGTGAGGATCATGGCGGCATGGCCTATCTTTACATGCACCAGATGGCCAGATTGGATCGCGCCAGGGGTGGATGAAACGTCGCTTTTATGATTGCTATGTGCCGCCACTGAATCGATCAAGTGCCCCCGTTTGGCTATTTTCTGACCAAGAAAAAGTGGTTTGCCAGATCGACAACTGGAGGGAGCTTGCCTTCTCTTCTGACCTGTCGATCGAAATCGAATCATAGAAAGCTTCCCACTTCTTCCTCGTGAGAACAGTTAGTTAGCATCCACCGAAAGAAAAAAAAAAGAAGAAAGGCGGCTGAGCAGCTCGGGTGAGCGAGCATGGCGACGAAGCTGACGCCGGAGCAGGCCGAGGAGTGCAAGGAGATCTTCGCCCTGTTCGACGCCGACGAGGACGGCAAGACACCCTTGCTTCACGCTCAAGCGCCTAGCTAGCTGCTAGCTCCCAGCCGCCGCCACGAGCTAATCCTTCCTTCCCGCGCAGGTCGCATCGCCACGGGCGAGGTCGTGGCGGCGCTCCGGTCGCTGGGGCAGAACGTGGACGAGGCCGAGGCGCGGCGGTTCCTGGAGGACGCGGGCGTCCCGGCGGACGGCGCCGTCGACCTGGCGGCGTTCCTGGCCGTGGCGGCGCGCAAGGCGGGCGCCAGGCAGTCGGCGGAGCGCCTCGCGGGGTGCTTCGACGTGTTCGACGACGCCCAGAGCGGGTCCATCCCCGCGGAGCAGCTGCGGGAGGTGATGGTGCGCCACGGCGACCGCCTCACGGAGGAGGAGGCCGACGCCATGCTCCGCGAGGCCGACCCCCGCGGCGAGGGCCGCGTCGACTACAAGGAGTACGTCAAGGTCCTGCTCAGGGACAAGTGATCGATCATCCGGTGACGGGTGATGATCTCTGCCTTCGCCTGTGTCGGTGTGCTCAGCTGCTGATGAATTCTGAGTGTAACAGTTTGCACTGGCGTTTACCATTTCTTCCGGGTTACTGTACTTATTTTGTGCCCACCATCGATCAATCCATCAGGGGCGAGCTCGCGGCACGACCGCGATCACAGCTCGCAGGATGCATTCACTTTTGGACCACAAGTTTACTCTTTACTGTGGACACGGATGAACTTGTGCTCCATCGGCTCGCCGCCGCCGTGGAGGCAGCCATCCGCATCCTCCGCGACGAGGACGAGGTGGGTGGAGCCCACATCCCAGCGCGGGCACACGCTGCGTCTCCTTCCGTCGAGCGAGACAGAGCGCGGCGTTGTTTACCTGTTGGGCCTATCAAACTTTCACGCGGGCCGGATAATTTCAGCGTTCCAGTGGGAGAAGGCGGCAACACTCGTTGGGCCGTGGCCCATTACATATGCCAGCGCTCGACCGACGTAGCGGAGGCGCATACAGGCAGATGCAGCGGCGCCGCGTTCAGCCGTTTAGTCCCACCTCGCTCAGCTAACGAGCATCGCGGCATCGAGTCGCTATATAACGAGACCCAGGGCTCCTTACCAAATCATACCTTTCTCGGCCTTTTGGCTAAGATCAAGTGTAGTATCTCTTATCAGTTTAATATCTGATACGTGGGCCATGTGCCCACTTCGATATTAAATTTATTTTTTGTGGGGGAGGGCCCAGCCGTTGCACTGCTGGCAGGGCCTGGCGCACCCCAACCAAATCTAAATAAAATTTGGTTCGAATGAATTTGGTAGTTCTTGAACTCAGTTTGGAGGAAATTCAACTCAGTTTGAGAGCTTCGAAGTTTGTTGGGCCACACAATTTTGAGGCCAAGGCCCAGGAAGCTACGAACCGCTAGTCGGCCCATCACACGCGCCATGGCATCCTCTTCCACTCGCGGAGCCGCACCGACCACGTCCTATCCGCTCCCCGACTCCACCGTCCACTCGCCCCAACACAACCCCGCTGAGCTCAAGACCTCGTCGCGTTCGTCTCCATGGCGGTCGCGGCGGTGGGCGTCTCCACCACCCTGTGCAGCGGCTCGGGGCACCTCTCGGCCCACCATCTCGGCCGCTCTCTCGGTGGACGAATCGCCGGAAGTCCGTGTCGGCGCCGAAGGCCGACGGTCTTGGCCGCCACAGGGAAGCCGCGCGGAGAGGCGGAGGAACAGGTCCCCGCTTGGGCCAAGCCCGGCGCCGACGAGCCGCCGCCCTGGGAGCGCAAGGGCGGGGCCGTGCAGGGGCAGGAAGCCGGGCAGCTGCCGTTCTACGCGTACCTGCTCGCGTCCGCGGTCACCGCCATCGCCGCCGTGCGTTTCTTGGAAAACCCCTCCTTTTTCCTTTCGCTGCTGGCAATGCACCGGTTATTCATCCAGGGCTCGGCATCTTTACTGACAAAATTACTCCACAGATCGGCTCCATCTTCGAGTACACGAACCAGCGTCCGGTGTTCGGGATCATCCTCTCCGACAGCGCACTGTACGCGCCGCTGCTGGGCTTCTTCGTCTTCACTGGCATCCCGACCTCCGTACGTATCCACATATGCGCCTTCCCTCCCATTGCAGCGCCCTGGTTGTTTCTGACTGAGGAGCTGTGTAAATTTCAGGCATTTCTGTGGTTCAAGGCAGTGCAGACGGCGAACAGGGAGGCCGAGGAGCAAGACCGCAGAGACGGATTCATGTGACTTCAATGCATTTGCCGGTGCAGAAGAACACGCACCGCACGAATGGTGTATGTAGCGTCGGGTTATGTAATGTATCTGTATTCTAGAACTGAAGAGTGCTGATGGAGTGGCGGCTGAAAAAAAAGGAAAGTATGCAGATTAATGAGGGAATTTCTATATGCATTGAGTAATAAGCTAGTAAGGTCTTTAGTGTCATCATTTGAATATAAAATATTTGTTTCTTTGGTTTAGAATACCATGCGTTTTGCATTTGAACAGAATGCTTCTTGTTCCAGCATTAGGCATCAGTAACACTGCTCTTCATTTTGATGTCAATGATGCTATATCCCTTTATATTCAACTTGTTGGTATCGAACAATTGTGATTGGATCTTCAGTCACATTTTGACTGAAGTATGAAATCTCAAAGTTCCGATTGCTGCCAAACTGGAAAAATACCAAAACTCTTGCACATTTCAAGTTCAAAGCCGCTCCCATTGGGACCAAAGAGGCAAAGAAGCCAGCTAAAAATACAGAAAAAAGGCTCTTTTCAAATTAAGAGTTTTGCATCGCTTGGCGAGGTTGGGATGTTACAGTCATGGTCGTGGCAGTCACTGGCAAATTGTGTTCGATGATGATGTCTTCAAAAGGAAGGTATATAAGCAATATAGAGATTGAAGCAGTTTGACAATGACTAGCGTACAGACTGGTTACGATCTTGTGACCACATGCTTTCCGGATGGCCATGTCTTCCCAACTTCCAGGTTGAATATGCTGGCAAGGCTGTCGACAACAGCGGTTTGGCTCCCCAGTCCCCACATGCTTCCTTTCCTTTTTCATTTGTATTGCTCTTCCAGTTTTACCTTTAGACTCTGCTCTTTGTATGATTCTGTTTCACTGTTTGTAGCACTGTTGGAATCAAATGCAAAGATGTGATCATTCTGGTGAGTCATCACTGGTCGATTTTTATCCTCGGTCACAGTTTTTTCTTTGGGTGCTTGTTTCATGTGATGGCCTATTATGGTTTTGTTCACATATAGGTTTTAGAGAAACTGGCAACATCAAAGATGATTCTGGAGGGGTCTCATCGGAGAATTCACTTGGTGCACCAAAACTCTGTCCTGGTAATCTTCATTCATTCTTTCCTTCTTTCTCTTCTCATAGGAGTTAGCAATCATGTAGTCATTGAGCTCTGACGATATCTTTTAGGTGAGAACATACATGGGGTAAAATTGCACTTAGTGATTCTTTCATTTGGAACTGAGAATATGAATGTTGCTGTATACACGGGCGGAGACAGGGGCGGTGCTGCAGCACCAGCCTTGCATATAGAACAACCACAACCAGCATTCTAGAAAGGAAGTAGCATCTAAAAATAAAAGTTTAATCTATTTTCAATCAATCCAGCACCCCCGTCGATCTTTGATCTAGCACCCCATGTTCAGCTGTTCCAGCTCTGCCACTGGCTGTATATAGTGACATCTTCTGTGATACTTTTCTATGATCAGTACTGTTTTTATATAAATTTGTGTACTTAGAGAGTTCTAGCTTGTCCTCAACTTTTAGGCTGTTTCTGGATAGTATCAAGAGCAAAATTAGAGGCCGCCAATTATGAAAGGTGAAAAATATTGAATCTTGATTATATGCTACTGCTTTCTCAGATTCGTATTCTAAAGTTGTAATGCTGTCTCGTCTGGAGAACCCATGCCTGTAAAGGAGTTGGCTGATTGTGTAGCTATCTATGTACACTCTACTGTTGGCTTAAGGAATTTATTTATTTATAATTATTCAATGAGATAGTTGTTTGCTTTGATAGATATAGAACTTGACATGTTTGTTGCAATTTGAATCAGGAGGCGTTTTGGCTGTGGAGTTATTCTTGGAGGTTATGGGATGGGCACAGGTTCATTTTCCAGCCTTCAAGGCTGTCCTATGTGAGTTCTTACTGTAATACATGAGATTACCTTCATTTTATCTCTATTTACTGTGAGTAAGGAGTCAAAGGACATACTGTCTCGTCTAGTTTATAAAGTAAATAAGCCTTACGGTAGTCGCTGGGCTAACCAGCTTATGTGATGAGCTGATTCGCAATTTCACTTGCATTCACAACTTTGTTTGATTGTTCTTGCACTCTGCTTGTGTTCTGTGCACAATCATATATCAATGACTCTTCTACAACATGTCCAACACAACCGACACCTTGCGGCTTGTGAACTGACATATATAGGTCCTATATTCCAGGAACTTTTCTGTTGTTTGCAAGGAATCATCGATATCGTGTACTCCCATGTGATACTATACAATTACCCAAAACAAGATACCATGGCATAGCTCGTCAGCTTCGTTTTTTCTGAACGAAAACCGACTCGGAATATGACTTGTGCAGCGCCATCTGTGGTGTGTCATCGAGCAATCAGCAATGTGTCGCTGTCGGTTGGATCCGGGGCCATGGACCAGGGGACCACGGGGCACAGCATGCCTCACTGCCTCGTGCTCGTTTTGTGCTTCTTGTTGAGTGACACCTTCCGCTCTTGCCTTTGTGTGTGGCGCCCTGGATTCTGACGTCTGGTCGCACGGGCACCCGGGCGAACCTGCCGCGGCAAGTGCCCCGCTCGCTGCCGCTTTCGACCACCACTTGGCATTCCGATATGCGCACGAACCACCAAGTGGTGGTTTTACAGACTTGCAGGAAAGACTCGAGATGCCACGCGACGCGACGCAAGGGCGGGCCCTTTTCGACCAATTCGCCTGGCTGGTGACCGGTAATTGCGCTGAGAGAAAAATGCTGCTGGCTGACTGATGGCTGGTGTTAATTTGTGTTGAGAGAAAAATATTGTTGGCTGACTGCTGATAAGCCAAGCAAACAGATTTGATGTGAACAACATCTATGAACTAGTATCGGGGTTAGTTTTAGTTGCATGCGTATCTTTGTTGACAGCAGGGCGGAGCCAGCAGATGGAGCTGTCGATGTTAGCTCCATTGAACATTGGTGTTAAATCCATAGATGAACAGTGCAAAATATGAATTTTTCATTGATTTTTTATGAAAGATTGTTGATGTCAGCTGACATCGATAAGGAGGGCTAGTTCTGCCTCACCATGTCCATTGGATTCAGATGCCATGACGACGTGGTTAAGAAAACCATAGCGGCGTGCTAGTGTAGCTCGATTGTGCATGGGGGTATATTTGAACGTGGACACTGATCGAGGTTGAGCGTGGTGGTAGTGGAGTCAACTCTTCTCTAAGGCCTTCTTCAAGTGACTTCAACAACTGTAGACAATTGCTACTCCCTCTGTCCCTTTTTAATTGTCACCGTTGGTTTTCGTGCCACGATTTAGATTCGATCTGTAGAAAATATGTGTAACATTTTAATCTCCAAAAAAATTTGTTAAAAAACTAGATCAAAAGATCTATCTAATGGTACTAATTATACATCATAAATATTAATATATTTTAATATAAAATTAATCAAAGTTATTTCTCGTTTACCTTTTCGGCAAGAATATAACAAGCACAACTAACACAAGAAATTCTAAATTCCCTTAACCTAAATTGCTAGTTTAGAATTTTTGGCTAACCAATGACTAATGGTAAGTTTATTGTAGACGGGTAATTTATTTTGAAAAGATAAACTTTAGGGTTTTTTTTTGGAAATTTACAAAATCACCATTAGTTTTTTTTTGTACCTTTTGTATGTAGAATATAACTCGGATGATGGTTCTCGTGTCAATTTTGTTTTGTCTTGGCTCGGTAAAATACCAGCGTTTTCTTTTTCATGCGAAATGACAAAATTGCCCATGTGCCTAGACCCAAGGGAACAGAACCAAAGGGTTCACGCCGCCACCACCGTTCCTCCCAGGCCGGCGCCCTCTGTCTAGCTGCCGCTGGGAGTGGGCAGTTTCATTTTGGCAAACCAAACCAAACCGGCTCAACCAGCGGTTTTTCTAGTGCTGAAAAATTGGATTTTTAATAGACCGGCGGCCTTGCTAGGGAACCCTCTCAATTGCAGCAATTGATCTCTGCCGTGGGCAGTGCTAGTGAGGTCTCCGTTCCTCCTCCGCTGCGGTCTCCCTCCCTCTACTCCTCCTTTCCCGCCCGCCCTCTGCCCGGGCGGGGCGGAGACCAATCCGGGCCCGGATCCGCCACTCCTCTCCCCGGTGAGTAACCCTAGCCCGCGGGGCGGATTGCTCCAGGCGTTCGCTGCGTTTTCGGGGGAGCATTTTTTTTTGTCGCCGCGAGTGTTGAGCAGTCGAAATCCGAATCTGTCTCTGTTCCCCGTCCGTTGGTTTTCGTGCCACGATTTAGATTCGATCTGTAGAAAATATGTGTAACATTTTAATCTCCAAAAAAATTTGTTAAAAAACTAGATCAAAAGATCTATCTAATGGTACTAATTATACATCATAAATATTAATATATTTTAATATAAAATTAATCAAAAGTTATTTCTCGAGAAGTGAGAAAGACAGTTATTTAGGGACGGAGTGAGTAACTCGTAGCAACAGTGAATCCTAACGCTACAGTACCGTGCAGTAGTGGATACAGAAAGAGATGTGAGAGGGAGTGTGTTGGAGAGCGTGCGGAACCGGCTCTTGCAAGCGCGCTAGCGTGGATGTTTTGATACTGTTCATGGATTAAAAAAGTGTAAGAGCTGGCTATGAGCCGATTATTGGAGGGAGGTCTGATACTTGTCATTACGAGTTTACTGTTAGCTTCCATTCCAGATTGGCAAAATAAGCACCACATGGTTTTATACAGTGACGTGTCCAAACAGTACTATTTTGCGCTACGTGGTCATTTATCTATTGTTATAGCCAAGAATTGGGTCATATGCCTATTTAAATAGGTTAAAAAAACTGGCCAGTGCATATAGCATTTAAAGGGACTAAATGACTATTTGAACGGACAATGTATTTGAGACCGGAGCATATTTTGATAAGGGCCGATCTCTGGAAAGGTGATTGAGATTTTTTTTATTTTATCTCTGAATTAGATTTCGTGGCTATGGAAAATCTTAATTCAACGGTTCAGATTTATCCCCTAATTTTCCTATTTAAATAATCTTTTAGCCACATGATTTTAATCTAACGGCTCAAATGGATCATTTGCTTCATATATACCTTTTCTAACCGTAACCCCCAACCTTCCACGTTAAGCAACCTTTTTGACTCACTTGATTTCAATCTAACAACTCGGATTGATTTAGCTTTGTATATAGCTTTCCTAACCCTAGCCCCCAGCCTTCCCTACTGGATTGTCACTACCCTGTGATGTTTCCATAGTGTGCGCCGCCACCCTGCCACTGCCTTGCGCCAACGCGGTGCATCTCTGACTTGCTCCACCACAATTGCACAGATCTTCTTCCTCGAGGTGATGGATTTGAACTCCCTTCCCTCCCCCGCCGCCTCACCCGGATCTGGTAGCGCAACTACCGTGGGGGGACATTGGAGTTGACGACCCCGAGACATTTCTCTCGCTTGCCTTAGTGACGTATGATGAAGCGACTTCTCTCCAGCAGATTCCTCCAACCACCTTCTTCAAAAACCATGGCGAACAATGCATCCGTCCGCTTTTCATTGAACCCCCCGCCGATCCGACTTCCTTCCGACATTCCAATGAGAGCATTTGGTATGGGTAAGCCAACAAACTCTAAATCCCCTTACCTTAACTTAATTGTCAGTTTTAAATTTTTGGTTGATGGATAACTTGTGGTAAGTTCATGGTAGATGAGTAATTTTGTTTTGATCAAGAGGCCTTTTCTTTTTTTTTTTGGAAATTTCCAAAATCACCGTTAGTTTTTTTACCTTTTCGGCAAGAATATAACAAGCACAACTAACACAAGAAATTCTAAATTCCCTTAACCTAAATTGCTAGTTTAGAATTTTTGGCTAACCAATGACTAATGGTAAGTTTATTGTAGACGGGTAATTTATTTTGAAAAGATAAACTTTAGGGTTTTTTTTTGGAAATTTACAAAATCACCATTAGTTTTTTTTTGTACCTTTTGTATGTAGAATATAACTCGGATGATGGTTCTCGTGTCAATTTTGTTTTGTCTTGGCTCGGTAAAATACCAGCGTTTTCTTTTTCATGCGAAATGACAAAATTGCCCATGTGCCTAGACCCAAGGGAACAGAACCAAAGGGTTCACGCCGCCACCACCGTTCCTCCCAGGCCGGCGCCCTCTGTCTAGCTGCCGCTGGGAGTGGGCAGTTTCATTTTGGCAAACCAAACCAAACCGGCTCAACCAGCGGTTTTTCTAGTGCTGAAAAATTGGATTTTTAATAGACCGGCGGCCTTGCTAGGGAACCCTCTCAATTGCAGCAATTGATCTCTGCCGTGGGCAGTGCTAGTGAGGTCTCCGTTCCTCCTCCGCTGCGGTCTCCCTCCCTCTACTCCTCCTTTCCCGCCCGCCCTCTGCCCGGGCGGGGCGGAGACCAATCCGGGCCCGGATCCGCCACTCCTCTCCCCGGTGAGTAACCCTAGCCCGCGGGGCGGATTGCTCCAGGCGTTCGCTGCGTTTTCGGGGGAGCATTTTTTTTTGTCGCCGCGAGTGTTGAGCAGTCGAAATCCGAATCTGTCTCTGTTCCCCGTTGTTTTACTTGGTGATTTGTCCGCTGCATGTCGCCGTGCGAGCTTCTCGACGGGCCGTCCGTCCGCGATTCGGTTTTGGTGCCCTCCCCGCGCGCTGGATCACTACGGCGAGGCGCGAGTGTCCGTTTGTTTTGCGAGAAATTTCGGGGCAGTTTATTTGACCGCGCATCGCCCGCGTGCAGTGCGTTCTTGTCGGCTCCGCGATGGGGGCAGGTAGATTTTGGGCGGCGGGTGTCGGGGTCGTCTCCTAGGGTTTGTCGAAATGGCTCCTTTGAGGGCTTGTTGAGAGAAATGAGTCCATTTCCTGTCGGGGTCGTCTCCTAGGGTTTGTCGAAATGGCTCTTTTGAGGGCTTGTTGAGAGAAATGAGTCCATTTCCTGTCGGGGTCGTCTCCTAGGGTTTGTCGAAATGGCTCCTTTGAGGGCTTGTTTAGAGAAATGAGTCCATTTCCTGTTAATCCCCTCCAATCGCAAGGGGAATGGTTTAGCCAACCCAGCACTGATGGTTTTTGGTTTTGGGGGACAGACGTGCTGTTTCATCTTGGGTTCGTTTGGGTTTGTGTGATTCCTTCGGTCGGGGTATTTCTTCCCCCATTTTGATCTGGGTTGCGCTCGACCGCGGGGAGAAGGCCTTGCCTCGGTTGCACCAGGCGCTAGTTCAAAAGGTCGTTCCTTTAAACACCAGTGCTATAAGGTCCGTAGGATTGCGCCGGCGCATGGTGCCTGGATGCCTTTTAGACCCAATGGGTTTATGAAGACTACATGTGCGCAGCATTGTTGTATGGGAAATGCGATCAGTTACAGACATAACAAGAGGGATGCTCCTTGCCTCCATTGCTGGCTGCAAGTTAAAATCCCTGAATCTGACAGCTGTTTGATATCTATCGGCCTGTTCGTTTGGCTTATCAGCCAGCAGTATTTTTCTCTCAGCATAAATCAGCACCAGCCAGCCAGCAGTATTTTTCTCTCAGCACAAATCAACACCAGCCACCAGCCAACCGAACAGATCTCCTTAAAATTGCAATTCCATTATTTCCACCTTCAACCAACCTCCTGCCCCTAGGATTTCATAGCCTCATGGGTGATGCATCAGTTGAAATCACTTGCCATCTGGACAGTAATGGAAACTTTGCAATGAAAACATCCAAATGATTGCTCCGTTTAGTAGTACAAGCTATTTTTCCAATACACCACTGCCACCATTCCATCCCCCACTTCATGCAACCTTTTCCAACTTTGTAGCTGATCACCAGCCAACTTCATAGACATAATTGATATCCTGGTGCCAGTGTGAGACCTGACCACAGTCCAATACTGTTTCCAATTCATTACTAGTTGTCTATTGTGAACCTGCCCTGTCGCCAACCATTTGGTTTGGATGTTGGGATTGAGGATGATTAATATTGAATAGCACAAGGTGACAATGCCTGAGCTTGCTTTTATGTATCTGGTTTTGGCATGGTTATCAATTATGTGCTCATAATGGCTAATAGATTTGTGTTGCATAGTATTTTTGACATTCAGTGGGTAGTGTAGAATGGCTTATGATTCTTTAATAAACCGCTGTAGTAATGGTCCCTAAGTGAAGAAAAACTACTACCTGATGTTTTGCAACATGACTTCTAGGGTCACAAAAGTATGCTAGACTGTAAAATAGTGCTTGCAGATGTGTTTACCACAGAAGTATGTATTTTTTTTCCTGGGATGCAGCTTAAGAATTTATTTTGCTTACTCCAATGCTCTCAAGGGTTCCGTTTACATCGAGTCTTTGCTTACTCCACTGTGATTTTCATTTTTCTGGTACATCACTAATATTTTGCTTTATTCGGCAGGGCTTTTGATACATCCAAGATGTACAGAGCCTCAAATTTCATACCTGATCCTAATCAGGAGCTCCTAGATGTCAAGCCATTAAGGTCTTTGGCTCCAATGTTCCCTGCACCCATGGGAGTCAATGTTAATCAGTCAAGTACACCACCACTGGTCTGTGTCACTCCAGTTGGCCAATTTCCAACAGGGTTTGGTGGGGGAAACCTTCCTGCCTTTGGATCGTTTGCAACTTTCAGTGCCACTCCAAATGGCGTTTCTTATGCCGGCACCAGTGCTAATGGTCCCATTGACGCCACTCCTATCTCTGCATACAAGAGAAGATCAAACATATTAGTTGATGGCAATGATGACCCTTACTCAGGTAACCAAACTTTGGGATCTGAACGAAAGGCTAGGAGAGGTCGTCCTCCTGGTTCTGGTGGCTCAAATGGTAAGATGAAGCGCCCTAAGCCCGCATACAAGAATTTTGTTGCTGGCAAGGAGCTTGCCTTTCTGCCATCCACGTCTGATCCCAGAGAGATAGTGGAAGCAGTTCACATGACCTTTGAGGCACTCCGGCGAAGACATCTGCAGATGGATGAGACACAGGATGCTAGCAGACGTGCAGACCTGAAGGCTGGCGCCATCATGATGGCCAGTAACATCAGGGCCAATTCGGGTAAGACGGTAGGAACTGTCCCCGGAGTTGAAATAGGGGATATTTTCTATTTCAGGATGGAGCTGTGTATCATTGGGTTGCATGCACCTAGTATGGGAGGCATTGATTACATGACTACTAAGTTTGGAAATGATGAGGATTCTGTAGCGATATGTATAGTCTCTGCAGGCGGTTATGAGAATGAGGATGATGACACAGATGTGCTGGTGTACAGTGGTCAAGGGGGAAATAGTAAGAATACTGAGGAGAGGCATGACCAGAAGCTTGAGAGAGGTAACCTAGCTCTTGAGAGGAGTTTGCACAGGAAGAATGAGATAAGGGTTGTACGGGGCTTCAAGGATCCATTTTGCATATCTGGGAAAATTTACATATATGATGGCCTCTACAAGATTCATGAGTCCTGGATGGAGAGAACAAGGTCTGGTATCAATTGCTTCAAGTACAAGCTGCTGCGTGAACCTGGGCAGCGTGATGGAGCTGCAATATGGAAGATGACTCAGAAATGGATAACTAATCCTGCTACCAGAGGCAATGTTCTACTAGCTGATCTGTCATCTAAGGCTGAAACGTTGCCAGTTTGCCTTGTCAATGAGGTAGATCACGAGAAAGGACCTGGACATTTCACCTATACTAACCAGGTCAAATACTTGAGGCCCCTCAGTTCTATGAAAAAGTTGCAGGGCTGCGGGTGCCAGAGTGTTTGCCTGCCTGGTGATTCCAGTTGTGCTTGTGGACAACATAATGGAGGTGATTTACCTTACAGTTCATCAGGATTGTTGGTATGCCGCAAACCAATAATCTATGAATGTGGTGATTCTTGCAACTGTTCAACAAACTGCCGGAACAGAGTGACCCAAAAGGGGTCCCGGTTACACTTTGAGGTTTTCAAGACCACCAACCGAGGCTGGGGTCTTCGCTGCTGGGAGCCTATTCGTTCTGGTGCATTTATATGTGAGTATGCCGGCGAGGTCATTGATGAGCTCACAGTTAATTTGAATGATAGTGAAGATGATTACATTTTTCAGACTGTATGTCCTGGTGAGAAGACTTTGAAATGGAATTGTGGGTCTGAATTGATAGGTGAGGATAGCACCTATGTATCAGCTAATGAATTTGAGCCACTGCCCATCAAGATAAGTGCAAAAAAGATGGGAAATGTCTCACGTTTCATGAACCACAGTTGCTCACCAAATGTCTTCTGGCAACCAGTTCAATATGACCATGGAGATGACGGGCACCCACATATAATGTTCTTTGCGCTGAAGCATATTGCTCCCATGACAGAGCTGACTTATGACTATGGTGTTGCTGGAGCTGAGTCTAGTGATTCAGGTTCTCATAGAACAAAGAACTGCATGTGTGGATCACGAAACTGCCGGGGTTTATTTTGATTGGTTGAGACTTGCTCGTTGTGGTTAATCGTGCCAACTACTTTCTACTAGGTGAGTTTTTTTTTTCCGATTGGTTATTTGTTTCATATATGTATATATTTCCTTTGATTGGCAAAACAGGCAACATATCAAGTGTAACTGTCTTTATATATGGTGTAATCATGTAATCTGGCTTCAATCTGAACGCCAACTAGACATGAAAGTTCTGGAAGAAAAATGTGATTATGTTGTCTATGGAGTGTTTTGTGGGCTTGTAGCACCTTTAAAAGGATGAGTTTTCTATGAACTGCGACATTTGTCAATATCTTTATGTAGTTTTCATGCTGAGTAGTACAAGATAGACTGGGATGCAGCTTAAGAATTTATTTTGCTTACTCCAATGCTCTCAAGGGTTCCGTTTACATCGAGTCTTTGCTTACTCCACTGTGATTTTCATTTTTCTGGTACATCACTAATATTTTGCTTTATTCGGCAGGGCTTTTGATACATCCAAGATGTACAGAGCCTCAAATTTCATACCTGATCCTAATCAGGAGCTCCTAGATGTCAAGCCATTAAGGTCTTTGGCTCCAATGTTCCCTGCACCCATGGGAGTCAATGTTAATCAGTCAAGTACTATGCAACACAAATCTATTAGCCATTATGAGCACATAATTGATAACCATGCCAAAACCAGATACATAAAAGCAAGCTCAGGCATTTCAATTATGTGCTCATAATGGCTAATAGATTTGTGTTGCATAGTGTTTTTGACATTCAGTGGGTAGTATAGAATAGCTTATGATTCTTTAATAAACCGCTGTAGTAATGGTCCCTAAGTGAAGAAAAACTACTACCTGATGTTTTGCAACATGACTTCTAGGGTCACAAAAGTATGCTAGACTGTAAAATAGTGCTTGCAGATGTGTTTACCACAGAAGTATGTATTTTTTTTCCTGGGATGCAGCTTAAGAATTTATTTTGCTTACTCCAATGCTCTCAAGGGTTCCGTTTACATCGAGTCTTTGCTTACTCCACTGTGATTTTCATTTTTCTGGTACATCACTAATATTTTGCTTTATTCGGCAGGGCTTTTGATACATCCAAGATGTACAGAGCCTCAAATTTCATACCTGATCCTAATCAGGAGCTCCTAGATGTCAAGCCATTAAGGTCTTTGGCTCCAATGTTCCCTGCACCCATGGGAGTCAATGTTAATCAGTCAAGTACACCACCACTGGTCTGTGTCACTCCAGTTGGCCAATTTCCAACAGGGTTTGGCGGGGGGAACCTTCCTGCCTTTGGATCGTTTGCAACTTTCAGTGCCACTCCAAATGGCGTTTCTTATGCCGGCACCAGTGCTAATGGTCCCATTGACGCCACTCCTATCTCTGCATACAAGAGAAGATCAAACATGTTAGTTGATGGCGATGATGACCCTTACTCAGGAAACCAAACTTTGGGATCTGAACGAAAGGCTAGGAGAGGTCGTCCTCCTGGTTCTGGTGGCTCAAATGGTAAGATGAAGCGCCCTAAGCCCGCATACAAGAATTTTGTTGCTGGCAAGGAGCTTGCCTTTCTGCCATCCACGTCTGATCCCAGAGAGATAGTGGAAGCAGTTCACATGACCTTTGAGGCACTCCGGCGAAGACATCTGCAGATGGATGAGACACAGGATGCTAGCAGACGTGCAGACCTGAAGGCTGGCGCCATCATGATGGCCAGTAACATCAGGGCCAATTCGGGTAAGACGGTAGGAACTGTCCCCGGAGTTGAAATAGGGGATATTTTCTATTTCAGGATGGAGCTGTGTATCATTGGGTTGCATGCACCTAGTATGGGAGGCATTGATTACATGACTACTAAGTTTGGAAATGATGAGGATTCTGTAGCGATATGTATAGTCTCTGCAGGCGGTTATGAGAATGAGGATGATGACACAGATGTGCTGGTGTACAGTGGTCAAGGGGGAAATAGTAAGAATACTGAGGAGAGGCATGACCAGAAGCTTGAGAGAGGTAACCTAGCTCTTGAGAGGAGTTTGCACAGGAAGAATGAGATAAGGGTTGTACGGGGCTTCAAGGATCCATTTTGCATATCTGGGAAAATTTACATATATGATGGCCTCTACAAGATTCATGAGTCCTGGATGGAGAGAACAAGGTCTTAGTGCCTGCTGTTTTAGATGTGTATAAGAGACAGGAGTATGCCGGCGAGGTCATTGATGAGCTCACAGTTAATTTGAATGATAGTGAAGATGATTACATTTTTCAGACTGTATGTCCTGGTGAGAAGACTTTGAAATGGAATTGTGGGTCTGAATTGATAGGTGAGGATAGCACCTATGTATCAGCTAATGAATTTGAGCCACTGCCCATCAAGATAAGTGCAAAAAAGATGGGAAATGTCTCACGTTTCATGAACCACAGTTGCTCACCAAATGTCTTCTGGCAACCAGTGCAATATGACCATGGAGATGACGGGCACCCACATATAATGTTCTTTGCGCTGAAGCATATTGCTCCCATGACAGAGCTGACTTTTGACTATGGTGTTGCTGGAGCTGAGTCTAGTGATTCAGGTTCTCATAGAACAAAGAACTGCATGTGTGGATCACGAAACTGCCGGGGTTTATTTTGATTGGTTGAGACTTGCTCGTTGTGGTTAATCGTGCCAACTACTTTCTACTAGGTGAGTTTTTTTTTTCCGATTGGTTATTTGTTTCATATATGTATATATTTCCTTTGATTGGCAAAACAGGCAACATATCAAGTGTAACTGTCTTTATATATGGTGTAATCATGTAATCTGGCTTCAATCTGAACGCCAACTAGACATGAAAGTTCTGGAAGAAAAATGTGATTATGTTGTCTATGGAGTGCATGATGGAGTGTTTTGTAAAGCTTGTAGCACCTTTAAAAGGATGAGTTTTCTATGAACTGCGACATTTGTCAATATCTTTATGTAGTTTTCATGCTGAGTAGTACAAGATAGAGTAAACTGAGGATGATTATGTAGTCTATGGAGTGTCGTACGCTTGTAGCACCTTTAAAAAAGATAGAGTGTTCCATGAACTGTGACATTTGTCAATATCTTTCTGTAGTTTTCATGCTGAGTAAAGGTAGAGTAAACTGAGACTGATCTTGGAATTTTTAATGTCCATTTAGTGCACAAAACAAAGCCGACTTGCAGTATACACAACAAATTCATATTGTATATGACATGTTGCTCCCTAGAGCCTAGTTTTCTGACATATTATATGTATCGGGGAATGAAGTGCTTATATCATATAATGAAGCACATATCTTCCCTCAGTACCAGATTCTGTTTTATTAATATTGTATAAGTTATTTTTTGAGGTGCACAGATAGTTTAAGCTCCCCAATTTTCTTTGTTCAGTGAGAAATTCTGCACAGGTTACCTGTTCTGTGTCCAACATACTACTACATTTGTGTTTAAACCCTTTATTCTTTGTTGGTGGATGAAATTTATTTGACATCTTGTGTTTCACTGCCATTTCTTTTGTAGATCCTTGCACCGGACCCCAAGTTTGAGCTAAATGGCGTTATGTTCAAAGGATGCTGCTGCACCAGATGATGTCTTCGTCTGCGAGCGTGAACTGTTTAAGACAGTAAATTACCGTCGTAGAATTTTATTTCCTTCGTAGCATTGCACTGCATGGTGGCCGTCGCCCCACCATTTGCTCTGATGTTCATAGGGGCATGGATTGATGTATTGCTGCCGCAAATCTGGTTGCACCCGCCTTTTGCTAGTCCCTGTTTGCGCTGGACGCCTCTGTCTGTTGGCCGCGTGACTCGTTAGATTTGGTCATGTAAAGTTATCTGGTTTAGGATAATGTTTGCTTTTGACTCGATTTCTCTGTCTCCCTCGCGCGCTGTCTTGTGCGGCGTCGTGGCTTGATTTCTGCCCCCCGTTTTTATTTTTTTGATAATTTGATTTCTGCTCTTTGTCTCGCGCAGCGTTGAGGCTCGATTTCTGCCAGGTTCAGGTTTATGCCGAGTGTTCATGGATGGGAGGATGCAGCGTGTGACCGGTTCCATCGTGATTCGTGGTCCCCTGGCCGCCGGCGAATGTTCTTTTGCTGCGAGAGGACCCAGTTCCTGATGCTGTTGCGCTGACCATTCCTGTTTCGGCTCCCCTCCCCCGGTGGATCGGAGTCTCGGCACTTCGGGAGCGGCGTGTCTTGGTTTCTCTGTTTCCAGAGAAAGCGACAGCACGAGAAAGAAGGAATCCGCATCCTTGCAGCATCTCCAGCAGCGGCGTCGCCGTCGACGCAGCACGGCACGGCCCGCCCACATTTACCCGGCGTGCGATCTGGCATCGTCGTCATCATGGTGGTACTGGTTGGTAGCTGACGAGCTGCATCGCCCGCTGCCACGGGAGCAGCTAGTTCAATGCACTCCGACAGCAACATGACTACAGAAAGCAGCAACAGCAGACGTGGCTGGCGCACCATGGCGCCCGAGATCCGCAGCCTCTGGTCTCGCGTACACGAGTCCCGAGTCCCCAGCCGCCCAGGCCCCGCGTCGGCCTGGGCTGTGGGCTGGCTCTGCCTGGCTGGCTCGTCCGCGCCACCCCGTCCCGTCCCGTCCCCCGCGTCGCGTTGCGTCGCCGAGACAAACTCTCACAATCTCAAACAGGCCCGGCACCTGTGCCAATTGGCATCGGCGTCGCGTTCGCGTTCCCATCCAATCCAACCTCCCGCTTCGCTTGCGCCCCCCGCAACGCAGCGTGACGACACCGCGGATTCGATTCTCTCCTCCCTCCCTCCTGCTTTTCGCGTTTCAGCTGTTTACCGCCTTTTGGGGTGGGGCAGGCGTTGAGCGAGCCCTCCCTCGGTCTCGAGGATACGCACGCCCCCGTCCGTCACCGGGAGCGCCGCGCGCCATGGGTTCTCCTTCTCCACTCCGCCAAGCGTCACCCTGGCCCGCCGCATCGAGGCCGCGCTCGAGGTGCGTGCGTCCCGTCCGTGCCCGCCGCGCCCCGCGGATGGCCTCCAGCCAGCCAATCGGCCTTCCTCCCCTTCTGGCACCGCGTGGTCTGATTTTTTTTTTCTTTCAATTTTGGATGTGGCGTGGCGCACAGGTGAGGAGGGAGGCGCTGCGGCAGGCGGAGGCGCTGGGCGAGATGGGGCGGAGGCTGGACCTCCAGCGCGCGCGCGCGGAGGAGGCCGTCGTCGGCAGGAGGCGGGCGGGCGGGGCCGTCGAGCGGGGGAAGGAGCGGCTGCACGAGCAGATCGAGCGGGTGCTGCCGCTGTCCAGGGCCCTCGTCGCCGCGCACCACCGGGTGCAGGTAGGTCGAACTCGAAGCGATCCTCCTGTGGCTCTGCGCCAATGCGACATGCCGCATTGGATCGGGGCTTGGATTGCCTGCATTCGTGTGAGGGGATCGACTCGTGCTGATTGCAGGAAGCGAAGGAAGCGTTATCTGGGGACAGGGCCAGGCTTGGGGATCTGCAGAGGCTGCTTAGGACGAGGCAGCAGTGCATGGTTGGCCAGGTTGCTGCCTTGTACCCTGTGAGGGTCTTCCATGATCTTCCACAGCATGCCGAAAACCCTCCTGCCGATACTAACGGTGAGAATCCATTACTCTTATGCATATATGTTTAGAAGAAAATACATTCTTATGACATATTTCATGTGTCCTCTAACAGAGGATAGGTGAGAATGAGTTTGCCCAGTTTGTTCAGTTGTCCACATCTGTTAGCTCTGTGAAGTTAGCAAGATTGTTTGCTTGTACGGTAGTGTTGACTGATATGTTTCATGTTATGATGGAGATGCAGGTTTACATTTAGTCCATGGCCTTAATTCACCCCCTCTCTCTGATTTATTTTTCTGCTTTAACCTTCCTGATATTCATGTCTTTGGTGGTATAGTTCAATGTCGATATGCTAGTCTAGTAGGAGACATCACTCTCTGTGTTCCAGGGACTGCGGGAACTGAACGGATGCAGGCTTGCAGCTGTCACTGCTTAAGAAACATTTATATTCATCGAAATTTCCATCACAGTTATGATACAGCTTGCTTAGCATATTCCTATCTAACAATCACTGGTAAACATCTGCGTCATGTGTTTTTTCTACAAGAGAAATTGGATGAAAAAACTATTCCAGAATCACCTCTTGTAACCATTTATGATGAGATGACAGAACACTTTCAGGGGAGTGTGGAACACTTTCTGGAGCATATGGTCATGGGCATGTACCCAGCATCATAAAATCTCGACAAGTACGTGCTTTGACGTTTTTTGGCTGGCAAATTATGAAGCCTAGACGAAAGCCAAAGAATTACAGTGACAAGGAGCTTCAGAGGTCTGCAACTGTTCTTGGATATGCAGCACATGTAAGTCTGTCTTCGGGCAATTTTTTACTAATTATAATAGTGCGATGTCCTCTAAGCAGCATAAGCATCTGAACTTAGCTGGGCTTAATTGTCACGCACTGGGGAGAGAGAAAAAACACCATAGCATACTAATTGTAGAACAGATCAATTCAAGAATTTTTGAGTTTTCATCAGTGGGGAGTTATATAAGGCGATATGGTCCTTTCTAATTTTCAGTTTGTCTCAAATTTTAAAATATTGTACCTGCATGTACCTCTGATTTGGTGCTGATGCCATCACAAGTTGATTATCTCTTTTTATCTGTTGTAGGCGGTCTTGCTCATAGCTTCCTATCTCGATGTTCCCCTCCGATATCCTCTACGCTTTGGAGGATCCCGATCTTATGTGAGTGATCGTTTGCCTTCAGCTGAAACGGCATCGGCTGCTTCAGCAGAACACCCAGTCACGAACAGCACCGAGTCAGAGCTAACAGAATACCCACTTTTCCTGGAATGCCAAGAAGATGACTCCACTAGGGCCTCCTATGCCATTTATTTGTTGCACAAGGTTTGTATTTTCCCTCTGAATCTTGTATCATAGCTGCAGATTTTCCATTGTAATTCTTGTTTGATCTAGTTTTCACCTCAAAGGCTCAAACTGAGACTGCTACGTTCGTTTGCATGTGGGTGATTTAGGATACGGAGCAGCTTCTGAACTACATTGGAGCAGAGAGCTCTGGGAGGCACGTATTTGGTAACCTGCGGGAGCTTCTTAGGATCGTACTGTCCGATGAGTACCTGTACAGATGACGGATGGATTCGGTCCACGCGGTTTTGGAGTGGTTATATGCTGTAGAGAGGTGTCATACAGATGTAAGTAGGTGTTTTTAAATCTATTTTTTGGTGTGATTTATTGCCCTCTTCGCTGCGCCAGGTTTTAGCATATGCGCACGCAGGAAATAGGGATATTAGGTTTTTTTTTTCTAGAATGAATGGAATGAAATGGTATTACAAATACGGCGTTGCGTGCGCCTCAGCCTCTACTTGTGCGCTCCAGGTTTCTCTGCGTGTTATGCTAGGCAAACCGGACATTCTGTGCAAGCATCATGAACTGGTGCCCGGATCGCATTGTCTGACCCGACCGACACGCCACCTGATTTCGGCACGGTTCTCCCAGGATGACCCAATATGTCCAAAAATGCCCCCGGGTGCCCGGCTTTCCAAGGAGGCAAGGCAACAAGGGGATGTCATGTGTGGCTCGCTCGTGAAAGGCAGGGCCTTTTGATGTGCCTTCCTAAAGCCGGTGCACCAACGCCTGATCTGAGCTGTGGCCATCATCAGCGCCACACGCCCGGACGGTGAGCCCCGGCGGCGAAAGAACTCAGAAGAGAGCCAGGGAAAGAAGCTTTTCGGCACCGTCCAGGACCAGGATCCATCGATCCTGACCAAATAATAGCCGCAACGGTGGAGCAGCACATCGGATGATCAGGTCGGCGGATCCCCCCAACCCCACCCACCGCCACGCTTCCCCTCCGATGCCAGACCAGACACGCGGGAAAAATACCCCACCCACCCCACTGCCGCGGCGTGGGCGCACGTGCCACCGCCACGGGGGAGGCTGGCGCGCGGGGCCCGCCGGCCGGCCCGGGGCCGGCCTGCCACCTTTCCCCGCTACCGTGCTCCGTGTTGCCATCGCTTTGCCGGTGCGGCCGGCGCCTCTCGGTCTCGAGCTCGTGTCGTTGGTGCCTGCCGTGCCGCCCCTCTGGCGCCGTGCTCCTTGGCTTCCTGTTTCCTTCTCCCGTCTCTTTGAGGAAGATTCCTTCTTTCATCTCGGGCTCGGCCACCCGCGCCATCGCCATTGTCGCCCCCGCCGCACTGGAGGAGCGCCAGCGTTCTGCGGCGACGGCCTGAGCCTTCCTTGCCGTTCTGCTGCGGTGGCTGCCTCGGCCACCAACGACGGCAATTCAACCGGGCGAGGCGATCGCCGCCTCTTGATTCTGCTGCTGCCTTCCGCCATCGCCTTGCTGTGTTCCGCGGGGTCGCCGCACGCACCTCAGATCCCGAGCGCGGATCGGATCGCCAGCTGCGTAAAGGTACGATCTATATGCTATCTGAATATCACTAATAATGCTGCCGGACTGACGGGCTTTTGGACATTCATATCTGGATTTGCATTTGTTGATGGGCACACTATCTGCACCCGTGAATCCTCAAGATTTCAGAGGGGACATGTTGTGCTCTGGCATTTACTGTCTAGTTAAATATGTGCTGCCTGAACATACCTTGGTCTATCCTAAGCCTAGTGACTAGTGTTATCACTTCATTTGTGAGTTAGCCTGTCGAATTCAGGGAATTAATGTTGCCTGTGCGTTTTCTTCTGCTAGATTTGTGTGGACAACTGAAAGAGGCCAGGCCATGGGCGTCGAGGCAAAGCCAAAGCAAGATGGTTTGTGCCGTATCAAGAAAACTCTAAGGTGTTCTATCAGAACAACATGGAGATGTGCCTCTGAACATCGGGCTGTGTTCAGTCTATCGCTACTTCTCTACCTGCTGTACAAGTCTTCACCGGGTTTCTTCACTTTCCTTCTTTCCACTTCTCCGGTCATTATCTGCACGACCCTTCTCCTTGGCGTACTGCTAAGCTATGGGGGTGCACATCTTCCGGAGATTGATGAAGACAGGAAGGCTCCTGAAGGTATCTCAGCTCCCAAGTTTGAGAGTTCTTCCAGGAATGTAAATATTAAAGCAGACCAGAGAGTTTCAGTGCCTGCAATGGAGGAGAGCATAATCAGGGAGGCAAGTTTTGGCAGAAGAGACAGTAACAAGTGTATTGATCTGGATGAGAATGTTCCTCTTCTGAAGGGACATGATCAACAAGATGAGAGAGTTGATGCTGCAGGTGGTAGGCCTGACAAAATGCTCACTTCTTTTCCTTCCATGGAGGACATGAAAACTTATGCAAAGAAAGGTTCCAGTGACGCATTTCTGATCAGGGATAAGGGCGATGAGTATGCCAACTTGTTTGAGGATGTACATCAGGGTGGTGTTGATGGGAAAGAAGCGACCTTAGGTGTATACTCTTCAAGTGAGAATGTTGGGGAAGATGCTGAAATGGTGACAAAGCCAAATTATGAAGGGAGAGTTTGTACAGATTCACAAAGTGGTATGGTAGATGTTTCAGAACACAGGGCTGTTAATGGAGCAGCAGGTAAATGCAAATGGGGTCGTGCCTTTTCTGTGCGTCAGAGGAAGAAGCTTGCTGATATAAAGGTCGAGACCATTAATTCTGTTGTGGACAATCAATTAGAGAACCCTCTATACTCACCACTCGCAAGAGCTGGTAGCCATGATAGTTGGTCAGCTATTGACCCTGATAATGTGGAGAGAGAATCTCCTGGTGTTTCTATGACCGAGACTGGTGTGGTGTTTAATGAGACCAAACCTCTTTTGGGTGCTGATTGTTCTTGTGGTTTTGACCCTGACAATGCAGAGAAACACTCTCCTAGTGTTTCTATGACCGACACTGGTCCGGTGCTCGATGAGACCGAGCCTCTTTTGGGTGCCGATTGCTCTGGTGCTGATCGCATTACTTTTGATGATTCAGATAATCATTCCAGCATCTCCTCTCATGATTCTCAAGCTGACAGTGATAGTAATGATGTGGCTGACAATAGCAAGGCCAAAGATGATGGTGAGGAGAAGAAGGATGCTGTAACTGAGCCTGCGTTTCTGTGGACAGCTGACGACGAGAAGAATGTCATGGATCTTGGGTACTCTGAGATGGAGCGCAACCGCTGGTTGGAGTTACTGATGGTGAGGAGAAAATCAAGGAAAAACATCAGGTTTGAGGTTGACAGCATGGGTGGTATCACAGATGATTTATCACGTTTCCGTCCACAACTTCAGCCTCTTTCAGTTTCAGCACGACGGATGAACCCATTTGCTGATGATGCAGAAATTCCTGGCTCGGCTCCTCCTATTCTGCATCCACAGAAGAGCCCCTTTGATTTCCTTACCGAGCAATCAACTGAAACTGGTGTCCCTGCATGCCACAATCTGGAACCTGTGGCAGTCTCGCATCAAGACAACCTCTTCAGAAGGCACGAGAGCTTCAACTTTGGCAGACCGCCGCAGAGACACGGTCCCAGATTCAAGCCATGCTTTGTCCTAGAGGAGTTCAGCTTCGACGAAGCAGGAGCAAGCAGCTTCCAGAGGCAGTTCAGTGACCGGAGCGTGTCGAGACTGAGCGTCGTCTCCGAATGTGACACGGTTTCTTCGGTTGGAGATCAGGAGCACAACGACCTCATACGGAACTACATCCGTGGTGTGCGCGAATCGCCGAGCCTGCTAGGTCAGGACAGCGATCTTGTGCACGCTGGAAATGATTGTTCGGATGGGATCAGCTTTGTGGACAATGAGACCGTGAACGCTGTCATCTGCTGAATGCATACGAGGCATTATTGGAGTCTTGGAGAGTTGGAGAGGATTACAACAGGAACAAACAGATTGTGAGTTTGTGACTGAAGAGCGAAGGAGCTTTGCTGTAGAGCCCTTGCTCATGATGCATCACGCATCTTTCGTGTCTTTCACTCGTCTGATAGGGTTTGCATTCATGCACAGTTGGGAACGAGCACACTGTACATTCTTGTGTGTAATAGCGTGAGGAAATGAGGTGCTAGAGGGCTGAATACTTGCATCCAGCACCCAACAGCACTACTTGATTGTGTTTATTTGTACTTTGTTTTTCAGTTCTGAATCATCTGAACCTGCATTGCCGAGTATCCCGGTGACCAATTTCGGCTCTGCAGCTACCAGTTTCAACTTGCATTCCGGAGTATTCCTTCAGTTTACTGAAACTCTTGTCTTGTGTGACTCTGAGGAACCTTTTTCCTAGCATAGCGTGGTGCCAACGAAGAGGCTAGGCGTTTCAGCAGCTGCTTCTGCAAAAGTATGGCCTTGTTTAGATGCCAAATTCTACTTCCAAATTTACTATGAAAAAGAAGATTCTCCATCACATCAAAATGTTATAACATGCATGGAATACTAAATATAGATGAAATTAAAAACTAATTGCACAATTTTGTTGTACTCTGGCTTATTATATAGATGAAATCAAAAACTAATTATACAGGTTTGTTGTACTCCACGAGACGAACATTTTGAGTCTAATTAATCAATTTTTGGATAATTTTTCGCACATACAAACGAAATGCTACAGTAGCGCAATGATTAAGAAGTGACATCTTACTCCCAAATTCAACCTCTCAAATTCAACATCTAAAGAAGGCCTATACTAGCCTCTGCGCACACTTGCTGCAGAATGCCAAAAACTTTCCCTGAACAAGTCACACGGTTCAAGGAGGAGCAGTGCAGCGTAAAGCCGCCAAAACGACCGCACAATTGGCGGATGCCTCACGATCAGGGCCCTGTTTAGTTCCACGTCATCGAACTTCTAAAATTTCTCTCTCCAAACTTCACTATTCACCTATCACATCAAATCTCTCTCCTCATGCATAGAGTACTAAACGTGGATAAATAAAAAAACTAGTTACATGGTTTTCGACGAGACGAATCTTTTAAACTTAGTTAGGTCATGGTAGGGCAATATTTACCACAAACAAACGAAAAGTGCTACAGTGTCCGATGTGACGTTTTCATTTCACTTTTTTCTTTTTTTTTTCAGGAACTAAACACCCCCCAGATTGCTCGAGTCTGAACTTTCTTTTGGCAGAAGCTTGATTGCTTGCGCCGCCGGCTGCTCACATCTTTGGCGTTTTTGTCGCGGTGCACGGGACTCATGTCACCCGTGACAGGAACTCTGAAAGAAGGGTTTGGGTTAGATTGGTCTCAAGCTACTAGTGGCGACGCACTGACTGTATGGTCGATTGGTCACGGGGAAACAGAGGCCGTGCTGACTCATGTAGCTCGAGTTTCATCCGAACAAAAATACAAAAATCACGCTAATCGCCCATGTAATCGTCAGGATCACGTCAGCCCTCCGTGCTAACCTGACTCGACACAGTTAAGACTCAGAACGATGGCGGTAGGTGTTGCTCGATGGGGACAAGACTTCACCGGTGGCTTCAGTGAATGCATTTAGCAAATGCACAGCAGACCCTGCCTTCAACCAAGGGCGTGGGACCGGGATGCCATAGAGAGCAGTACTTGCAAATATCTTCAGCTCCTGGTGGGACCCACACAGCCCCAGCACCAGATCCTGCCGTCCTGGCGTCCTGCAGACCCCCGTCTGTGCTCTGTAGCACCCGTCCTGCCTGACTCCTGCTACAGGCCCCCTGCCACAAATTTTCGCAGTTAAAATGTGTGGGTTGTGTTTAGTTATCCGTCGAATCATCAAAATTTCCAAAATTCTCTCTCCAAACTTCACTATTTATCTATCACATCAAATCTCTCTCCTCGTGCATGAAACACTAAACATAGATAATAAAAAAACTAATTATATGGTTTTGATGTACACGACGAGATGAATCTTTTGAGCCTACTTAGATCGTGATAGGACAATGTTTACCACAAACAAACGAAAAATGCTGCAGTACGCTACAGTATCGGATGTGACATTTTTACCAAACTTTTCCTTTCTCTTTTTAGAACTAAACACACCCGTGTTTAGATTTCTAAAAAATATGGTCTAAAATTCAAATTAGAAACTGTAGCACCAGTCTTACCTAACTCTTGCTATAAGCCCCGTGCCACAAATTTTTACAGTCAAGGGTGTGTTTAGATTTCTAAAAGCAGTGGCGAAGTAGAGTGAAATGTAGAGGGGTGTAAGGTGCCGAGGTTTTATCATAGATACATGCAACAATGTCAATATAATCGGTGTTTTTCAACATTAATTATTAAATATAACCATTATCCGATAGTCATGCACAACAAGCTATGCTAGATATATGTCAACAAAATTTTTGGAGGAAATTTGTCGAATTTCGAACATTCGGATTTGGCGATGAGATTTGTTATATCATCTGTGCCCAGAGGGCTTTCGATGACTTCCATTAACTCGGCAAGTTCTATGGTTTGGGTTTTGGTTTGGTGACGCCGCCTAGGTTTGGGTTATATTTATATTTGTTTCAATCTGGACCACTGGTTGATGATCCAATAATGATTGAAAATACGACAGATTTTAGGGGCTAAAATCTATTGATAAATGGGTAGACAAGAATAAAAATTTGTATCAAGATGACGAGATCCACTAATAATATTGGTTGCAGACCTAGTGTACCCATGTGCCATAAAAGATTAGCATACCAAAAATACATTATTTGATGATTCAATGGAGCATAGAAGGAGAACAAATTTTCCACTTTTTCATTCTCTTGTTAAATAAAAGAAATGACCCAATAAATCTAGTATATATGCTGTAATTTATCATTTGTCTAGCTAGTTCAAGAACTAAGAAATAAGAACACGATGATACAATATTACCATACTTTGCAATCGAAACAATAAATTTTATCATTTTTTTTATTGGTAATTCCACTTCGATTCTCGGAAAAAACAAAAATTGACGCCGTGACAGTACAGTATTGAAAATAACAACCAATAATAATTTGTTGCCTTTGTTTTAACTAAAACCTGATTATTAACAGTTAGAGAATTAGAGAAAGAAAGCATCTATTTCTTGTCTTTTTCATAAACAACGGATTCCATGCTGCGTGGTCATGCACTCATGCACTCATATTTATGCATGTAGCTAAATGTCCTGTTATGTTTATTGGATAAAAAATAGCATGAACATAAAACTTTTAATGTTCTCTAGTTGAAATAGTTTTGTGTAGGTGAACTCTGACTTTGGGTGGTGCATTGTGTTGGCTCAAAGGGGGTGCATACAGGGCTGAGAAGAGATAGCTATAACTAAATTTTTTTGGAGGGGGGTGCAGCTCCACCCACGCTGCTCTATGCAGCTTCGCCCCTGCCTGGAAGAAGACGTGGTCGAAAAGTCACATCAGACACTGTATTGTACTGTAGCGATTTTCGTTTGTTTGTGGTAATTGTTGTCCTACCATGATCTAACTGGACTCAAAAGATTCGTCTCGTCGTGTACAACAAAACTATGCAATTAATTTTTTATTTACCTACATTTAATGCTTCATACATACGTTATTTGCTATATTTAATGTTTTGATGTGATGTCGATGTGATGAAAAGTTAAAAAAATTGAAAAGTTTGGTGGACAACACACCCATTTTTTTCTTGGCCAACAACTCTTTTTTTATTATATTAAAGCAGCATTCTTACAACAAGGCCCTTGGCAAAGGAGCCAATTACATCGAGGTCCAAAGGACTCAAACACAAAACCGCCACCGGAAGCAGATCGCCGGCGGACAGCTGCAGCGGCGAAAGCCGCGTGGAGCCGTATGAGCGGAAGGGCCTCGCGAAGCAGAGGCTTGAAGTGGATGCGGACGACGTCGAGGAAGAGCATCACCGGCGAACCATGGATGAAGTTGCAAGAGCAGTCGCCGACGAGAAGAAGGTCGCCGTCCACAGAGCCGGTGGGAGGCTCACTACCGAGACGATGACGGAGGGCGTTGAGCCAACTCGATGCCGATTGAAGAGTAGCTGCTTGGGGCTTGGTGGTGGCGGAAGTGGAGACCGGATCTTGGGAGCGAGGCGAACAGGGCGAAGCAAGAGGGGAGGGAACAAGATCCGGCGGATGGAGGGAGGGAGGAGGATTATTTAGGCATACCTCGAAGGCGTCGACGGCGGCGAGGTGGCCGAGGAGAACCACGGCGACGACGGCGAGGACGACGACGAGCTCCGGTCGAAGCATGCAGCTAAGTTTGGTGAAAATGTCACATCAGACACTGTAACGTATTGTAACATTTTTCATTTGTTTGTGGTAATTGTTGTCCTACCATGACCTAACTAGGCTCAAAAGATTGGTCTCGTCGTGTACATTAAAACTATACAATTAGTTTTTGTTTACCTACATTTAATGTTTCATGTATACGTCATTTGCTATATTTAATGGTTCGATGTCACGTCGATGCGATGAAAAATTTGAGAAACGTAGGAAGTTTGATGTAACTAAACGCCCCGAAATTGGAATCCGATGGTCCCACCCCATCTCAATTTGGGCAGACAAAGGCAACCAACCCCACTTGAATGTGCAACAGTAAAACGAAACCAAACTTCCCCTACCTCATTCCGCCACGGACGTCAGCTCGTGGCACGTCCAGAGGCTCGCTCGCACTCGCAGTCAGTCACCAAACCAGGGATGGCACCAGCCACGAGCCATGGACCTGAGCAGTGAAGGCGTGCCACGACACACACGATTACACGAGGCGTGGCGGATTCAGAAACCCACCGAGCTGTCCGGATCGCTGTCGCCGCCGCCGGGCGCCGGACGGCCGTGTGGCGGCAGAAACGGCCAGCCAGCTCTCCTCGGCCAGGTGGTTCTCGTCGGATCCGGCCGGCCGGCCGGCGGCGGCGGCGGCTGCTGCAAGCTTGCCGAGGACCCCTCCGCCGTGCTGTACTTTGGATCTTTTTGGAACCAGCTGCTGGATCGATCGGTGGATTCCATCAACAGTCGCCGTGCCCTTTTCTATTCCACCCAGCTGCCAAGTCTCTATTTATTTCTCCAAACAAAAAAAAACTGCAGTCTTTATCTTTAGTATAGGGATCACACAGATAGGATCATAGGAGGAAGACGACACCGCCACCGGCTAATAATCGCCAGTCCAGTGGTAGATCTTTTGGGAGGCCTGCTGGGCCCCTTCTCGTTCTCGGTAGATCTTGTTAATCCGGTAGCGCACAAACCGCGAGTCGCTGGTAGAAAATGACGCCGGGGCGTCGACGTGTTGGCCCCCTTGCGCCGTGCCGTTCCCTGGTTTGCTTGCCCACAGGGAGCCCACAGCCCAGCAGCCGCATCCAGAGTCCACGTCCACCCATGTCGGCCTCGCGCACCGGGCAGTCTGAACGTGCCATTGCGCTCCGGATCCTCCTCTCCCCATCGGCACTCGGCCGAGCAGAAGCATCCGTCCACCGCGGCCACGGCACCACGAAGTCGCGAGCACGTACAAGCCGAGACGCGGCCACGCACGCACGCCTCCTGCGAACCCTCGGGCCCGGCGCACGTCGGCGTCCTCGTGCTCTCGTGTTTCGTTGTCTTTCTTGGTTTTCTTTTCTTTCTTTTTTAACTGGCCACGGTGCCTGGGGTTGCCTAACTGATGTCCGTCTTATTCGTTTGGATTGTTTTCAGCGAGCCAACAGTATTTTTCTCTCAGCGAAAACCAGCGCCAGCCACCAGCCACCAACCTGCCAGCAGTGTTTTTCTCTCAGCAAAAACCAGCGCCAGCTATCAGCCACCAGCCAAACGAACAGGACGGTCACCGCTGTGATTATCACCCGTGAGAGCTGCCTAACTGATGTCATCGCTGTTACGTTATTACGTCAGTCGTCGAGATGAACATGGAATGAGATGGTGACTTAATGACCATCTCTGATTCCACGAGAGCAGAAAAGTTAAACTTGTTTCCTGCCATTCTATTGTCCCTCGATAATTCAGATCCAGAGAATGTTGGTTTGATGGATTGCTAACCGGATTTTACCAGAATCCTGTAGGAGCTAATTACACATTCAACACAGAAGAGGTGATGTTCTTAATTAGCATTCCAATAATACGCGCCCCCTTGAATCAAAGAGCAATATAACTCTCTGGTAATGACATATGACTGTGAATAGAAATAGATTATTTTGAATTAATGTCTGTGGTAGAGAAGTTTAATTTGTTCAAGGAGATATCAAGTCACAGTTTAAACATGTTGATTGCACAATCTAGATTGACACTCGTTTATGTCTAAAACGATGCTCTTTTGTGAACGAAAATAAGAGAGCAGTTACATCAGCGTACCGTCCAGTCTTAGTTTTAAAGCATACTAGGCTGCTTTAAGCTGGATTGTTGTTCTCGTGCTCGCGAATATGAAATTCTTATAGGATTTTATAATAAAGGAAACTATAGTGGATTAGGGTAGTCCCAACCTAAGACACTAGTAGTGATGTCTATAGTCTCCACATCATTAAGAAACTAGTACAAGACACCACCCTCCCAAAGCAGACACTGATGCTCTATAACTAAATTAAATGCTGCTCCTCTCTCATCTTATCTTGGATAGCGTGTAGAACCATGTCTCATGCAAGACCCGGTTTCCTCCTTTTTCTTCATTAACTCATTTGCCACATCATCTTTTATCCTACATGACATCTTATTTAATGTGAACATCATCCTAGTCATTGGGTTGGGATTGCCTTAGGGCCATCACGGTTCCTCCGCTGACGTGGATGGACGGCACGGAGCCGTTACTTAACGGCGCCACCACCTCCAAGCCCAGTTAAAGCCAGCGTCGGACGGTGTGTGAGGGAGAAGGGAAAGCATTTCGCATCGCAACACTTCCTCTGCATCTCCTCTCTCTCTCTAAAAAATTGAAAGGGGAAGGGGAAAATCCCCAATTCCCCGCCCCATAAACCCTAATCTCGTTGGATTCGCAGCCGAAGCCTCGCAAATCGAAGCCCTCCGGTGTCCCAGCTACCCGCAGGAGCCGAGCCGTACTCGGTTTGGTGAAAAATTGCAGGTTTTCTAGGCTCAGAACCGCCATTTTCGCGGGCTGTTTCTCGGAGGGCGGCGGTTTCCCGGCTCAGGTTCTTCGGTGCTCGCCGGCGCCGGATCCGGGCGTGTTCCGGCGAGAGGCCGGGTTTCCCGTGGGGTCGGTACGGCTCCGAGCTCGATTTGCCCGCCTGAGTTGGGTCGCGGCGGTGATTGAGGTACGCCATTCTCGGATTTGCTTGCTGCAATCCCTGATTTGAGGTACTTGTTGATTTTCTTATGGTAGTTCTGATGCATGTGGGTTTAATTAACCACTTGCCATTTTGGTTTCCTCGCTCATCCGTGTTCTTACAGCCCATGTTCGTGTTCTGTTCAGGTTGTCGCGTCGATTTGACGGGCGGTTCTTGCCATTTGGGCGAGCCATTCGGAGGCGCGAAGGTTCGCTGCGGGGCCAGCAGCGTTTCTTGGCAATCCTGGGCCGTTTGGTGCTGCTGCGTGGCTGAAAGGCGTTACCTTTGTGCCGTGCGATGCACCCCAAGGCTCGAATCCACGCGGACCCGGTGCTAGAGGTCGACCAGTTCGACTGCCTGCCGGATTCGCTGGTCCTGCTCATCCTGAACAAGGTCGAGGACGTGGGGTCGCTCGGCCGGTGCTCCGCCGTCTCGAAGCGGTTCTATGGGCTTGTCTCCCTCGTCCACGATGTGTACGTCAAGATTGACCGTGTGGTGACGGTTGACGGCGACGCCGAGGACATGCTCAACCTGTCCTCGCCCAAGCCCCGGAACATCTTCTCGCACTTCCTGAAGCTGATGCTCTTCACAATCATAAAGCCGTTCCACAACATGCGCAACCCGAATGGCAATGGGAGGCCACTGTTTGCACAGCACTCGCCAGCCCAGGTGCTCCGGAACTTCACCCACATCCGGAATCTTCGAGTTGAGCTACCCTCGGGGGATGTGGCTTCTGAGGAGGGAGTACTCCTGAAATGGCGGGCTGAGTATGGGAGTACACTTCAGAATTGTGTGATTCTGGGCGGTACCCGGGTTGATCGCAGGCCCATTGGCGGAGAACATGAACCATCTTCAGAGGATAATGGAAGCATGCCAGAGTCTTTCTATACCAACGGTGGGCTGAAACTCCGTGTTGTCTGGACAATCAGCTCTCTGATTGCGGCATCAACGAGGCACT
>OAMR01000104.1:136493-180429 GCA_900205405.1 Echinochloa crus-galli | reverse complement strand
GCCCTCCGGTGTCCCAGCTACCCGCAGGAGCCGAGCCGTACTCGGTTTGGTGAAAAATTGCAGGTTTTCTAGGCTCAGAACCGCCATTTTCGCGGGCTGTTTCTCGGAGGGCGGCGGTTTCCCGGCTCAGGTTCTTCGGTGCTCGCCGGCGCCGGATCCGGGCGTGTTCCGGCGAGAGGCCGGGTTTCCCGTGGGGTCGGTACGGCTCCGAGCTCGATTTGCCCGCCTGAGTTGGGTCGCGGCTGCGGTGGCGGTGATTGAGGTACGCCATTCTCGGATTTGCTTGCTGCAATCCCTGATTTAAGGTCCTTGTTGATTTCTTGTGGTAGTTCTGATGCATGTGGGTTTAATTAACCACTCGCCATTTTGGTTCCCTCGCTCATCCGTGTTATGTTCGTGTTCTGTTCAGGTTGTCGCGTCGATTTGACGGGCGGTTCTTGCCATTTGGGTGAGCCATTCGGAGGCGCGCGAAGGTTTCGCTGCGGGGCAGCAGCGTTTCTTGGCAATCCTGGGCCGTTTGGTGCTGCTGTGTGTCTGAAAGCCTGAAAGGCGTGACCTTTGTGCCGTGCGATGCACCCAAAGGCTCGAATCCACGCGGACCCGGTGCTAGAGGTCGACCAGTTCGACTGCCTGCCGGATTCGCTGGTCCTGCTCATCCTGAACAAGGTCGAGGACGTGGGGTCGCTCGGCCGGTGCTCCGCCGTCTCGAAGCGGTTCTATGGGCTTGTCTCCCTCGTCCACGATGTGTACGTCAAGATTGACCGTGTGGTGACGGTTGACGGCGACGCCGAGGACATGCTCAACCTGTCCTCGCCCAAGCCCCGGAACATCTTCTCGCACTTCCTGAAGCTGATGCTCTTCACAATCATAAAGCCGTTCCACAACATGCCCAACCCGAATGGCAATGGGAGGCCACTGTTTGCGCAGCACTCGCCAGCCCAGGTGCTCCGGAACTTCACCCACATCCGGAATCTTCGAGTTGAGCTCCCCTCGGGGGATGTGGCTTCTGAGGAGGGAGTTCTCCTGAAATGGCGGGCTGAGTATGGGAGTACACTTCAGAATTGTGTGATTCTGGGCGGTACCCGGGTTGATCGCAGGCCCGTTGGCGGAGAGCATGAACCATCTTCAGAGGATAATGGAAGCATGCCAGAGTCTTTCTATACCAACGGTGGGCTGAAACTCCGTGTTGTCTGGACAATCAGCTCTCTGATTGCGGCATCAACGAGGCACTATCTTCTCCGGTCAATTATCAAGGACCATCCCACACTTACAAGCCTGGTACTAACCGATGCTGATGGCCAAGGCACACTGTGCATGGGGGCAGAGCAGTTGAAGGAGTTCAGGGAGAACCAGTTATCAGCCTCAGCATGCTCAAACAGAACTCAGGTCCCAGCCTGCAATATGAAGCTCAAGTACGCACCATATCTCGAGCTGCCTGGTGGTATGGCGTTGCAAGGTGCTACATTGGTGGCTATCAAGCCATCAACTGACGGAAGCAATGGAGGCCATACCAGCCGTAAGGAAACTGATGCATTTGTCTCTGGAGCATTTGATGGACCATTCAAGGTTGCTGTGAAGGCGTTGATGAAGAGACGCACTTACCTTCTGGAGATGAATGGCTTCTAAGTATCCTAGTTCTCTGGGTCATCTAGCTTGGTGGTGCTAGGCATGGCACTAGGGATGCAAGTATTTATGTTTTTGGGTCATTGGGTCGACCCAAAACTTAGAAAAATGAACTAGAATGGCATGCCATGTAAATAATTTAGAAGATGAAATGAACTAGAGTGTCTGACCCAAAAAACCCATTGGGTACCCACTTGCATCCCTACATGGCACATTTAGCTGAACTTTCCATCTGTGTAATATCCAGGATGGCGCCATATCTAGATCTCTAGATGGTGCTTGCCTGCTGTTTTAGCTCTTTGTACAGTGTTGCCATTTGGTTATATGAAAATCATATCAAGTAAGCGTATCTCTCTTTTGCTCACCATCATGCTCCCTGATTCCATCTGCGATACTGTGATGTATCCTTCTAACAACTCTTTTCCCGTGAAACAGCCTTGTGTTTGTACAAGAGTTGAGATATTCAGATGTCCCAATCATCTGCCATGTGTACAACTGCATGTATAAATTAATTCTTTACATTTTGCTCCTCTTCCAGTTTTTGTAGGTGGTCAGGTGGAAGTTGAAAGTAGCCTTGAAAATGGGGAGAACCAGATTATCCCTGCAGGTACATGACATTCATTTTGGGATTGTGAAATGAAAAAGACTGATCTGATGCTGACCAATTCATGCAGCAGGACAGCTTCCACTCGGTTTTGATTCCCACGCTTCTTCGAATATTTTTAATGCATAGGGATTGCAGGTTACAATTGTGAGATGCTTTCCTGAAGTTGACTTTGCTTATAGGTTATGTCGTCTATCCTACTGCTTGGCAAAAGAACCTGCAATGCCAAATTAGTTATCATTGGTCAATGGTCTCTATCCTCGATGTTAATGACAAGTTAAAGACTTAATTACCAAAAAATCAGTTAATATCATTCCCATGCGATATGGATTATGATCTAGATCATTAAGGAGCATTGGTAATTTGGTAATGGTGTTTCTAACAAAGTTCTTTATATGGTGTCCACTTCTCATATGCATCCTAATATGAGATAGCACTTCTTTCAGATCTTTGAAAGGATCACACATAAGCTTGCCCTAAAAAAAGTCCCTCTGCATTCATTAGTATCTAGCTGGCATGAGTACTTTTTTGAGGCCACAATCATTGAAGAATTTGGAAAATATTTGGATAGTGCCTAAGTTTTAAGTTTGGATTCCTTGAAAACAAAATGTGGTCGTACATTCACGCGTTAACATCATATCAAGTTGCGGATATTTTGCTTGATGAGAATATTCTGTCGCTAATACTGGTTGACATGTATGGATGAAGAATAATTTTATTTTAAATATAAAATGAACAACTAGTGCATGATGCTATGGTTAGGATGTTTCTTAGTTTCTATAGTTAAAGGATGAAGTTACCTTTGGCATAAAAGAGTTGTGTTGCTAGTTTGCTGCTACCAAATACCAATCTACTATCTTGTCTCTTCAGAATGTTCTTCCGGCAAATCTGTGAGCTTCCAGAGAAACTGCTCACCAGCTGGGTCTAGTTTTGTTAGCGTGATTGCATCACATTGCACATTTCATTTTGTAGGGTAACCCACCTCAAGAAAGGGCTTCCAAAGGTTTCTCTTCTCAGGACTGCAGTGGTGACTTCCAGAGGCACTAACCTAAAAGACACCCTTAATTGCTCATTTGTTTCTATCCTATTGCCTTGCTATCCTACATGAATCTGGGATGTCACTTGGTAAGGCAGTGCGGAATTTTACAGGCACACTTTCTGGCAGATTAAGTTGGTTTTACTCCCCAGAGGAACCTTCTATGGAATTGATATGCTGAACATTGATGCTAAAAAATCGCCACTTGCTGTGAAATCTGTACTGAATGATATCGGTTGACCAGTATAATGCAGGCTCATGTGCAGATGAGTCAATGGGAAAAAAAAGCCTGACAAGTGATCAACACTAGCCATCTCTCTGAAACAGCCTTTATTTGTTCTTATCCATTCAGCTCTTCAGATCGAAATATGATGGGATCGATGTGCAACTGTGCAAATCAAATCGGATCAGCACCAGTATTTTATTCATTTTATTATCCTGAGGTGATGTGTCTTAAAAACGATGAAGAGTTGGAGACTGTACTGCTTCTCACCAAAAAAAAGAAAAAAACAATGGAGAAGGTAATGCTTCTCACGGGATGGAAAGAATGTACGAGTACTTTATCAAGGGCGTATATCAGCCCCCAAGTTGACTGTAGAACTGTAGAAGCAATCCTCAATGCATGCTGAGTTTTTGCAACATCAGTTTAGGCCACTTAGCTCAGTTCATCGCGAAGATCACAAGTTGGAAAATATAATGAATGTGTTTCAATGACATTGTGGTCCCCTCGCGCCACATGTGCTAATAATAGATGGTATCTACCAATATGTACATTCTTTGCGTCGGCACTGCATAATTAATTGAAAGTAGAATTGATAATCACTAGTTGAATATATCATGTATATTTATTGGAGAGCTGAGACGGGAAACAAGACGAAAGAAATGGTAATCCTATAATGCCATTAGGTGAAAAGCAATATGATCAAATGAATCAAGTTCGTCCCGAAAAGCAGCAGCAACCAGTGAACAAAGTTAGATGCACGACACCATCAGTGAAGCTGTTTCCTTCAACAGACTTTCACGGGAAACATTCTGTGTGACCTATGATCTACCCACTTCCCAAGTCCAAATTTACCCAACTCACTAGTGGCCATTCAAGGACAGTCGATGATAGACATCAAAGCACTCACCCCAAGATCAGACTATTCCTTGTCTTTTTACAGGTAATATCTGATCAGAAAACGTGCGATAACATTAGTTTGATGGCCTTGTAACCTCAGCAATGTAGTCATCCCTCCTTGCATGCCACAAAACTTGGAAACCATGAGGGCCGGTACGAGGTCGATGCTGATCATCTGTACTTGCCTAGCTCCATTTTCTTCTTGAGCGCCTTTTGTCCGTGGTATATGAACGAGTCGATGATGCCAGACACAGTGAACACACCTGAGGATCATGCAGACCAAAACTAGTTAGTTGCACTCAAATAATGTTACACAGAAATCTTAGCAAAAGTTATTTTAGCTAAGAATTTATACAGAACCCCAACTGATTATGAATATGGAAACCTGGTTCCACATAGCTATTTTAGTATCTGTACAACAGTGCAAAGCTCAGGTTAAACTATTTTATCAAGGGTTTAAACAGAACAGCAACAGGTGATAAATGTGTGCAGTTGTTAATTCCACAACTGTTTGCCATTTAACAGAAGGTCAAATAATCACAGTAAGGTTCCATTATGCTAGAGACTGTAGAATAGCAATCTTTTGACGATTGATATAATATGAAAACAAAACAGAAAACACAATTATAACTAGTTCATGCATAAACTAGATTACTCGTACCTCCCACTATAGCACAAAGGTTCGTCAGGTAGTGGAGTAGGGATCTATTTTCTTCTGTGAATATCACCTGCAAAACAACAGGCAGTTCAGTTTTATTTAGAACAGAAATGTTTCAATCTGGGAAGACTACAACAATAGTAATGGACTAATTAAAAATATTTAAGAATAAATATATACAATCATGTATATTACCCACGTAAATTTATCTCATACATTCCTGATGCACATGTATGTCTGGAAATGGATTAGAAAAAAAGGGTTCTTAGGACCATGCCCTGCTCCTCTTCATTTTTTTTCATGCACAGACCAGTAATTACTTTGTTAACCTTTTTGCCCTAAAGTTTTTTCAACTACGGCCAGCAACTAGGCACTATAGAACAGAAAAGAGGGTAAAAGAAAGGTATTGCCTTTAGCATCCTCCCAAGTACAACTGAATAGTAATAGATAGTGCAAATTGTATGTGACTGTGCAGTTGATGTATACAGCTGCACATAGACGGGCAAATTGGAACTGAGAGGCTAAAAGTGTGGAAAAAAGTAATAGAAATGTTTGCACCTCAAAGAAAACAACATTATTTTCTCCTCTCCATTGTTACCTTTATAGGTGAGAAATCATAGAAGAAAAATACTCCAGGTTGGGGTTTTGGACGAACGTTTCCATCTCTAAAATGCTCCGTCACTGAGAACTGGGAATCACAGAGACAGCAAGATATTAATGTTAAGGGAATAAAGGGGTTAATACATATAGAATCATTCAATTAATTCCACAAACCTGGTTTGAATGAATCTTGTGGCCTCTTATATCAGTGTATATTGTAGGGACAACCTGGGTAGAAAATTCTTTTAAGTTTCTTATGCAATGATGGCCAGGAAATACTTTGACAGCATTATATTAACTCATAAAACTGTAACAAACATGGATGAGGAAAGACTCACTTTTATGAAGTACTGATATGTCCCATCTGATGCTGGCTGCGTCCACTGAGCACTGTGTTCATGAATCGTGAAGTGTTTCAGGGTAAGAAATTGGAAATTTCTAAGCAAAAAACATATTCAGGATAGCACCTGGAAAACAATTGACATCATTTTGTGCTAAAAAATAAATGTACACACTTACCCATCAAGTGGATTAATAACACCAGGGAATTCTGTCCCAAAGGACAGTTTGTTTATTTTATGAGTAATCTGGTAAAGTTACAAGCTAAAATATTAGAAACACCGAACTAAAACACTAAAAACTAATCTAAGGAAAGGAGAAAACATTTACATGATCTACTTACATTGAAGCCACCTTCAAGTGCTGACAGCTCAGGCACATCTATGTTCGATTCATAAAATCCTTTTCCTGGGGCAAAGTGGAAATTTCCAGCAACTTTGCTGACATCTAAAAAGCCGTGGACACTGCAGCCTTCACCTTGCTGAGTTTTAACTCTTTCAACAAAATCCTCTCTCGTGCACTATAACAGTCACAAACACCATAGAGTCTCAGGAATAAAGGAAGTGTGCAGGGAAACTTCAGAAGTTCACACAAAAAATAGTTGTTTGCTAATTAGAAGCCAACATATGAAGTATATGGCTCATTCTGAACTATAGGCAGTCAGGCAAATGGCATCAAAAAATTAGTTCAGGTATGCAAAACGCCCAATACATTGCAGAATGTAGACGACAATCTGATGTTAAAGGCAGATGATTGATCAAGGAACATAACATATATAGTCTAGGGACATTGGGGAGATAGTTATTTCTTAAGCAGTGCAATTGAGCACTAAAGTTAATAAAGTAAAATTTCTCCCAAAGAAAAGTAAATGTAAAACTACAATATGAATAAATCCTTGTAATACATATACCTGGTCAATTAGGTCCGGATTTGTAAGGGCCCATCCTTTCTTCTTATATGCCTCCCTGACTTCTTCGCAAGAATTACAGCATTGCTCATCTGACTGAACACCGAGTAAGTGCAAGCAACACAATATTAAAAAGGTAACAAAGCATAAGATGGATGAGTTAGGAATGCTGAAATAGAAATTACAATAAAAAAGAAACGGAAGGAAAAATTACAAACGTGCACATACCTCCTCAGCACCATAACATGTGCCACAATATTGTTCACCTTTGTCAAGTCTTCCTCCATGTTTTTGTAAAGGTCTCTCAATCTATAAAAAAATATTTAATCAAGGATATGGATATGCATGAAATAGCTAAAAGTAAAATGAAGGCACATGACGTTGGCCATAATCTTCGGTTGACCAGGTTTCATTGTGGTTGTCACACATATCAGGAGACATGAAGGCATATGATCTGATATTACTAGAATAGCTTTACGATAACATGGTTGGAAAATGCTTCTATGCTGGACTCAAATGCATCGGTAATGAACTATTGCCTATGATTAAAAACATGTACGAATGCAAACTTTAAACTTCGAACTTCTTCATGTCATACTATCACAATACGGTAGTTTCTCCATGAGTTCTAGAAGATCTTTAAGGAGCAATAATCAGCAGTGCACTAGATGAAAGCACAACATGAGCTAGTATGAAAGACAGTAAGCAATTTATTGATATGACCATGATAGTGTGTTTATAAACACCCATCACTTTGCAGAAGAGTATGAAGCAATATGATAGAGTTAGTTACTATCCTTTTCTGCCTATTCTTCTATTTTCTTAATAAACCATAGAAGGCTCTCAAAGTTTCAACCTTCTGTTCATATAAAACATTAAGTACAATGCGCTATTGGATGCGTAGGCCGTAGGCGTATCAATTGGTTGGCACAGATTTTGAAAGAAAGGACAGAAATTCTACTCGTACTCACCAACCACAATTGCTACAATTATCCCGAAACATGCAAATACAGCACTCATCACCCAGACTAAGCTGACCAAGCCACTCAATTCCCATGTTTTTTTTACTGCAAGTCTGCAACCGACATCACTAACCTTTGTTCCACCAATGCCTTCTTTTCTTGCTTCAATAACATTGCCATGTGAATCTAATCTTCTCTTCTCAATGTCATGCCTCTGCAGGGAAAAGAGCAATGAACCGTTATATGAAAAATCAACAAATAAATTAAAAGATTTACACAAGTAAGGTAGCTTCAGAACGTACAATGTCATGATGCTGTTCTCCACTAATATCTGTCGTATCAACACTCAGGAGAGTGCAAGGAATGTTCGGAAAAGTAACATCAAACTGCAAAACAGAGCTAGCATTACAAAAGGAATTCGTAACAACATATTCTCAGGCACTACAGCAATACCATGTACTGTTTACTTGGTATAAGTAGAAACAATGTACAACAAATAGCCTGCACATTATTTAATTGGTAGAAAAGAAGTACTAACGTTTACTCGTAGCCTTTCTCCTCTTGATGTGTCCACAACTAACTTAGTCTCTGTTGCTGAATAAAAATACGATCCTGAGAAAACATTATTCCCACAGAAAAGTCATTAATAGACGTTTCACTCTGCTTATTTTAGCATAGGATGTAACATTAACATAACAGCATTTCCTTGACAAGTGTATGTTAGTAAGAGGAACAACATCAGCACATCATAGATTTTAGAGGTGGCAACGAGTTGAGGTTAAGTTTCTCAAAGAGCCATAAAAAACTGGGGAAAAAATGACAAATGTCATGTGGATTTTATGTCAGGACACTGACACTAAAATTCGTCAATGACAAAAACTACAAGGTGCAATGTAATACTATCTGAATTGCATCAGTGGGTGGTGCTGGGCATCAACCTTATTTGGTCCATTTGGTTTGGATAAACACCAGCTAATGTAAAATGTATTTATTTTAGGATAAAGGATGTAATTCTCTGTTCCATTGTCATCTTGGACTAAACTCTGCAACTTTGCTAGGACAGGTCAAATAAATGATAATGGACGCAGATAAGGCTGCCTCAAGAACATTGAATGATAAATTGGCTAGTAGCCTAATAATATGAGGGAAACACTTCAAAGGAAAATTTACCCAAAATGTCATATACAGTAGAGGGATACCATCCCAACATTGACATATTGTTGTTGATACACAAATAGGCAAAACATGTACTACTGCATCAGGTTCCAAAAAAGGTGATGCAAGTTCGGTCCAAACATGCAGACTAAAAATAGAACCTCTCTCTCTACTAGTGTTACCATTACCAAGACATAGATAACTGAAAAGTAGAGCTAACCTCAGCACCTAATTGTTTGCACACGTGATTTCAAACAAGAAAAGAATATAAACCCAAATTTTACAGACTTTGACAATGAAATTGAGACGTCAGCACATAAATCCATTGTCCACCGGAAAATCAGAATATTGCCCCCCACCAAAGTGGCACAGCCGCAGGAACTAAACAGAAAGCTACTGAAAATCCAACCATATATGAAACTTTTCCAGCATCTCAGTGTCTCACGCCCAAACTAGAGAGGAAATAATTATTGCCCATTACACATTAGGATTTGCGGCAATGCCCAAGTAATTTCTGTTTACCAAAACTCAAAACTCGGATCTCACCCCCGCCACCACAAAAAGCAATAGAGCTAACCCCAAAGGGTCGCGTTCAACTAGAAGTAGCATGCGCACGCTCAGAAGCTTCTCGAAATAAAACTTTTTTAATTTGCAAACGCAATCATCACGGCCATACCGGCCCCGCGTGATTGAAACTAAATCGTACCCAAAATTAGCAGACAGAAACAATCAGCTCAAATGAAAGCACCTCGGAATTGAACTTTTTGTTTACAGAAGACTTACAACCCGAATTCCAAACATAAAAACAAATCGGACCAGCGCCGGCCGCCGGCGGGGCACTTACTGGTCTCGGAGATGAAGAGTAGCAGCATGACGACGGCGGCGACGAGCGTGACGATGCCGCCGGAGAGCGTCCGCTTGTAGAAGTCCTCGTTCACCTTGGGGTACGCGTCCAGCCGCTTCAGCCGCTGCAGGAACGACTCCATCTCTCCTACTCCCCCGCCGCCGCCGCCGGCGGAGGACGGCAGCGCGCTCGCGCTAGCTCCCGCAACCCTAGCTGTCGCGCCCCTGATCCGAGCTCCCGAGAGCAGGCAGCCGCCGCGGAAAGCGCGGCGAGGTGGTGGGCTTTGACCGCCGCCGATGCCGCCGGGGTCGGGCTCGGGTCGGGCGGGCTGATTAACCGGGTAGGCGGAGGTGGCTGAATAGATTCATTGATTACGAGGGCGAGGCCGCGAGGTTGATATACCGTGGACGCGTAATGGTGGGATTTAGGACAATTTCCACGCACGCGCGCCACGCGGCGGGACGTCATTGGCTGACGGCAGCGGGAATGCGTTGGTCTCCGCCGACGTGGCAGCCCGGTTCGGATGGGAGGCTGGTGGGGGCGGATTTTGGTGGAACCAAAAACTACTCCTGGTGCACGGGTGGTTTTGTCCGAAACTCTCTATATGCTATGCGGAAAATCATGTCAAACAATAGCAAAGCTGCTAGGTGTTGAACAAACATACACTCACGCCGTTTCTGAATTGAGTTAATTTGAAGTCTGATAATTGTAACATATACAGCCGGTGTTAAATTTAGTTTATAATGTACGCCAGGCGAGAAAGGTTTTGGGTTGGTAAGCTAACCAGGTTCGCATTACGTGCCCAAGGTGTGGTGTTGATCTGTCTGCTAGAAGCTTCTAAAAGGTCAGCTTCCGTTTCCTGTGCAGTCAGCGTGTCAAAAGGCTTACAGATTTTCCAACGCAAAGAGCACCTTTGAAAGCTGATCCAGTCTGTGCGCCGGACGGCTCTGACCTGTTCTCGCAGCGTGCACCGGACATAGAGCCCGGCATGTGCTCTGAGACTCTGAGAGCGTGACTCCATGTCTCCTCCATTGATAGGCACTACAACATCAGATCTCCTAACCTTTTGTACGAGAACGTAGCGTTCCGTCTGCATCAGTGTCCAGAAGTTGGTAGCTTTCCATACACGTCGTAGCGACAGTTAACTAATATTCTAGCGAAACAATGCAGCAGCAAGAACAATCACACAAGCACTCCAGAAGTCACGTTGCCTTCAGCCCTTCACAAGATGCAAATCCAAGCGAGGCAATCAACGAATCATAACAAGCTCACCGTGTAACGCAACCCCAGCAAACTAGCTGCCGGCAGACATGGGCAACATCAGCACGAGACAATAGAATAATTATGACGATCTCATCAAACAAAACCATAGATATGCCTTACATGACAACCATATGAGGTATAATCTGTATGCAAGATCAACTCACAGACTAAAGACAAACAAGAAACGGCCATTGGCCAAGCAGCAAAGGTCTGAGCCCTATATCTCATCTCAACTAGGGATAGGCAAAGCTCGCTCCTCTCCATCGCTCACTGGGCGCCAGGGGTGGTGCTGATGATGTCCGAGTCACCTAAAACAAAGGGTAAAAGAATTATCAGCTATACAGCTACCATTCAGAGCAGAAGATACGGTGATTTAACAGAAACAAACCTGGGTCAATGATACTGAGGCAGCACACTCTGTAGTACTTGCCGCAGGCAGTGCCAAGATCAACATTGTCTGGAAAACATGACAACACATTGTGTAAACAAACATGTGTAATAATACAAATCATCATCATAAAGTACTGAAGTGTTGAGAAAGGATGACAACGATCTTACTTCCATGGAAATGATGCACACTAACTTTGGCAAGCATGGCATAGTACTCAATCTCGGACTTCCTAAGCGGAGGGCAGTTGTTTGCAAGGATAATAAGCTTCCCTGTAAAAATACAACATTCAACTGTTAGAGCACAGGATCATACTAAGTTGAAAACCAACACCAGAACCTATCTTATGTCCCCTACTACTCCCCTTATATATCAAAACAATAGTTTGCACAATCGTGTACACCAGCATATTAAATAGCACAACAAGAACTGAGCAAATTACTGAGGCAATCAGAAAGATTTCATGTGTCACTTTTACACAAACTATGATGAGGTCAGAGGCAACAGATCTACCCTACATTTCATTAATATTTTATATACTGAGCTAACCCTATCACTGACATAATAGAACCACTTAGTACAGTGTCCTAATAACAATAGAAAAACACTACTAATAACAGAATAAATAAATATTCCAACCCTGATTTATCTTCCAGATTTAGAAGAAACAAGGAAAGCTGTAATCAAGAGGCTGGAAATGTTCTAGGGCGCTGCATTCATCTCAAAGGCAATAAATTAAAGCCAAAGAGCCAAACTCCAGTCCCAATTATAAACCACATGGAACAATACAACAAACTACAGAAGAAAATTGTTACAGCATGCTAAATAAATCATCACCATTCCACAAAACAATCTACGTTAACTATTCAAACATAGCAGGCCACTTAAAACAACCACTTAATGACTTAACACTACAAAATAACCCCAACGAGGTCAGAAAAAATGTTTTCAACCCCCATTTGTCCTCCTGATATATTTAGAAATAAAGGAGAACTTTAATCAAAAGGCTGGCATTGTTCTAGGGAACTGCATTCATCTCTAAGGCAGGTACAAGGAAGCCAAAGAGCCAAACTTCAGTCCCATTCTACACTACAAGGTCCAAAATTTGAAGCCCTACAATGAATGTAAAAAGATGGCAATGACACAATGAATAGCCTACAAATAAATAAATCTGAAGGAATTACATGCAAATTTCAACGTGCAAAAAAACAAAGCATACTCCATAAATATTCATCTGGAAGAAACAGCAGCTGCCATTCACAACAGCTGCCATTCCCAAACCGTTCATCTCCAGTTTGCCAGAGGCCAAAACGACTCACTCTGATACAAGCTAATCTATTATTACACACTAAAGTTACAAATTCTACAGGTAGACTCTTAGGTTACTCGCGTAAACTACATATCCATAAAGCCACGCCAATACTACTTTGCCATTCTGATCTAAAAAAAGGGAGAGCAACACTGAGATAAGAAATGGGATCAATACCCTTGGAGTTGCGCAGCGTCTTGAGGACGGTCTTGTAACCGAGCGTGTACTTCCCGCTCTTCATCACCAGCTGCAGCTTGTTGTTGATGCTCTCCGTGCTCTTCTTCTGCTCAGATCGAGAACGAAAACAATCAGGAAACCAATCACATCGGGGAAAAAATAACCTCAAAATGGGAGGAACAGAGGACCAGCGGAGATTAGGTAGCGTTCTTACCGACTTCTTCGCGGGAGCCATCGGATCGAGCGGCCGCGGGCGGCGACGAGCAAGGGCAGCTGCGCGAAGGGTGGCGGCGAGCAGCAGCGGCGGCGGCGCGAATGGACGGCTCGTTAGGGTTTAGCACCAGTGGAGTATATAATGTGCGGCCCCGTACCGAAATTACAGAGTTGCCCCTGGCCCTAGATAGAGTTGGACCTCACTGGGCTTCATAAAGCCCAAAATTTCTAGATGGGCCTATACGTCCAAATTCCGTGGGTCAAATACTCGGCCTCTTATGGGCTCGACTCCATCCGAAAAACCCTAATCCGAGAGCAGCCGAGCAGCTACCCCGTCGGCGCCGCCTCCAACCGCCGCCTCCTGCTCCGCCGCGAAGGCCTCGCCGAAGAAGATGGGGAAGGGGAAGAAGGAGAAGAAGCCCGTGGACATCCTCGCGGGGTCCGACGAGGACTCCGATAGCGACGGGGAGGACCTCTCAGGGATCCAGATCAACGAGGAGTACGCGCGCCGCTTCGAGCACAACAAGCGGCGGGAGGCGCTGCAGCGCTACGAGCAGCTCAAGAAGGATGGCCTCGCCCCCACGTTTGAGTCCGACGAGGAGGTCGACGAGGGTGACGAGTCCGACGAGGAGGACGAGGACGCCATTGCCTCGCGCAGCGTCGACCGCCGCTTGTTCGAGGTGATCCGTCGTATCCGCAGCGGCGACCCCCGCATCCTCGACAAAGACGCAAAGGTTTATTCCTCCGACGAGGAGGGCGGCGAGGGCGAAGAGGAGGAGAAGGAAGAAGAGTCCAAGCAGAAGAAGAAGAAGAAGGCCAAGAAGGAGAAGCCTCTGTACCTCAAGGACGTTAACGCCCGACACCTGCTCGAGGAGGGCCCCGAGTTCACAGCTCAGACCAGCCGGAGCAGCAGGTACGATAGGATTGCCTACGATGAGCAGCAGAAGAAGGGACTGGAGGCTTTCCTTGAGGCGCAGAAGGAGGTTTTAGGTGATGACGACGATGACGATTTGTTCCATGCGAAGCCTAAGGCTGATGCAGGCGTTGATGACGAGGAGGATGATGAGGAGGATAAGCAGACGAAGGAGCTAGCTGGTGAGGTTTTCGGGAAGGATGAAGAGCTGGATGAGAACGAGAAGTTCTTGAAGGAGTTTTTCCTTAAGAGGCCGTACCTTGAGTCAGGGAAGGAGAAGTCCTATCAGGATGATGTCCTGGAATTGTCAGACGAAGAGGAGCTCAAAGTTCAGGAAAAATATGAGATCGGTTACAGTTTCCGGCATGAGGAGGCCGAGGCATCAGGGGCGGTGGTGCCAGACCGGGTAATGGGACATTCAAGGGTTGTTGAAGGGTCTGTGAGGAAGAAGGAGAGTAGCAGGAAGCAGCAGAGGAAGAGCAAGGAGGAGCGGATAGCCCGGGCTAAGCAAGAGCAGGCAGAAGAGCTGAAGCATCTCAAGAATTTGAAGAAGAAAGAGATTGCAGAGAAGCTTGAGAGGATCCGTATGATTGCTGGGATTGAAGGCGATGCTGCTTGTAAGCTTGGTGCTGATGACCTGGAGGAGGATTTTGATCCAGAGGATTATGACAAGAAAATGCAGGAGATGTTTGATGACAGTTACTATGGGGCTGATGATGTTGATCCTGAGTTTGGAAGTGGTGAGGAGGTAGATTTGGAGAAACCTGATTTCGACAAGGAAGATGAATTGCTTGGGCTTCCTAAGGGCTGGGCTAGTGACCAATCAAAAGAAGAGGCTACTGCCGCTGATGGGAAAGCTACAAAAGGGAAGATCTCTCTAAAGGACAAGGTTGAGCTTGAGAAGGAGATGGAAGAGTACTACAAATTAGACTATGAGGACACTATTGGGGATCTGAAGACTCGATTCAAGTATAAAAAGGTTAATCCCAACAGTTTTGGTCTGAGTACCTACGAGATACTGGCATCAGATGACAAGGATTTGAATCAGTATGTTTCCATGAAGAAGATAGCTCCTTACAGGGACAGTGAATGGAAGATAACACATCATAGGAAGATGAGCAAGGACTTGATTCTTGGAGGTCAGAAGAAAGAAGGGAAGCACAAGTCTAGCAAGAAATCTAGGTCTGAGGAAGGTGGCCCTAGTTCTTCAAAACCAGAGAAAGAGGAGTTGCAGATTGAGCAAGAGTTAACTGACGACAAGAAAAAGTCTACCAGGAGCGAACGAAGGAAGCGCCGTAGGGAGGATCTTAAGATGTCCACTGAACGACTTGGGGCGTATGGAAAGATAAATTCGAAGCGTCAAAAGAGCCATTGAGCTTTGGGGATTCATCAAAGTACATCTAGGGAATTTTGCTTTTCTTTTTATGCATTTTGGAGGGGGTGAAATTTTAGTTATAGGAGTTAGTTGCAAACTGTGTTGTCCAAGTAAAAGCATTTCCATGAGTTTTGCTACAGTGTTGTGCACTTCCTTTCCGGAACCATATAATTCAGTTTCCCTGAAGTTTGCTGCTACTATCTTTTGTGTTGCTACTATATTTTGTGTTACTTATTATTTCCTTTACTAATTTGCTTGAATTGTCAAATTATCCTGGTGATGAATTAGCATGCCTGTTGCACTCGCCACATAATAATGTTGTTATTGTGAAATTCTGATGGCATCGCACCTTAGCTGTGAATGCATTTATGTCTCAACATTCCCTGAGAGAGCTTCATGGAAGTCCAAGCTGAGCGATACTAGGGCCGTGTTTAGATTGTGGGTGAAATTTTTTTTAGGTAATAAATGCACTTTTGACCAATAATTAAGGATATTAAATAAAGTCATTTATAAAACTACCTTCACAACATTCAACTATTCCACAAGACCTATCAAATGAGGCCTTTCACCGCACGATTAGAGAATGTAGAGAATGGTTACTGTAGCATTACTGTAGTAAAATATGGCTTAATTAGGTTCATTATATTCGTCACGTAAAGTTGCACTCATCCTAAAAAGGTTTTGTAAATAGACTTCATTCAGTACTCCATACATGAACGATTCCTTTCGCGAAATTTTTTTAGGTGGCATCTAAACACGGGCTAGAGATGATCTGCTGCCTTCAGTTCCAGAGTGGAGAGAGCTTCATGGAAGTCCAAGCTGAGTGACAGTAGAGATGATCTGCTGCCTCCAGCTCCAGAGCACGGTTGCTGCAACCAGGTTGACTATCTCTCAAAGGAACAGGTCCAATAAAGAAATGCCGGTATATTATGAATGTTGCTTTGCGCATGTCTTTTTGATTTATGTGGACCTATATGTTAAATCAATAGTTCGAACCATGTATTTTCAGTATTGCACATGTCATGAATTTCCAATTAATTTGTAGCATTTAGTGCTTTGTTCTGGTTTATTTTGTCATGAAAAGTGGATTGAATTAGTTCTCATTTCATTCCTATTCACCTTTGTATCAGTAGAGAAACTTCATTTCTGCTATGCACATTTTTTTTTTGCGCTGTAATCCATACCTTTTACTAACAAAATATGCTTCTGCATGTCCACGTTTATTTTAAATAAATATTGTCTGCATATATGTCCACATGTCCAATAGTTCTGTATGTGCATATCAAACCGTAAGCTAACCACAGTATTAGGAGCACATGTCCTACCGTCCTGTTCTACAGTTGCATAAACATATGTGTTGGTCATATTCATTTTCCTCACATTACTATTTGGTATGAACCTGAAAGCAAGAGTATTTTCTTAGTGACTATGAAGTAATTTGACTGCTTGTTCTCCGTCATACATTTTTAACATTCTGGAACTCATTGTTCAAAAATCCTTGTAGCACTCATTGTTTTCTGCTAGCTGCCTGACTGCTTGGCTTAGCTCAGCATTTTATTATATGTATGTAAATGAAGGTGCCATGAAATTATCGACAGTCTTGTTCCACCGTCTTTTATATTTTCTTTATTGTTACATTACTGCCCCAGTAACAGCTCCAATAATGCTCTACATCTGGCAGTCCGGCTCTGGCATTAGGTTGTGCTTGTGCTCTTTCCCCTCTTTCGAAACAATAGGTTTGATAGTGAGCTTGCAAGAGACTAGGATCAGATGTCTCCCACAGACCAAATTGAGTCATTTAAGCAGCAACTTTTACAACTGTGCTTAAGTTGAGACAGCTTTGCGCTCCTTACCCCGAAAAAAAGAAAGGAAAAAAACGAAATCTACATGTTTGTGACGCTGTCAGGTACTCTGGAATTTTACACTGATGCAAGACAAGCCGCAATACTGACAAAATTTTGCCTCACCGAGTGAAGACCAATTCAAAGCAGCGCTTGAGCAGTAGCAACCAGGTCAACAAAAACCATTGGGGCCTGACATCAACTTCCAATCATCCCATTTCTATATTCTTGTCATTTAGCTATTAGCACAAAACAAGTGCTCAATGGGTTTATTCCATTGTGTTGGTTGTTGCACATGTCCCTTTCTTCTATCGTCACCATCTTCCTCAGCCCACGTTACTCTATTTATATGCCCCTCTCCTCTCTCAGTTTGCTCCTTCATTGATCATAGACAAGCTACTTATATGATATTGTACGTCCCTTTCTACTACCAACTGCTGCTCCCAGTGTCTGTCCTGCTGTTTCCCAATCTTTCCTTGTCCCCAGCGAAATATATGGTCTAGTTGTTCGTCTAGAACTTGCCACTCTAGTTTCTTCTTGTACGAAATACACTGATTGTTGCTGGCTTAGTACTAGTTCTCCAGTTCTTGTGGCCTCTCAAGCCGCATCTGATAGTATTCAGTTCATTCATAAACTTGCTGGGCAATGTCCAAGACTGAGAGCAGAAAGCTGTCCGATGACTATGAAGTTGTGGATGTCCTTGGCCGAGGTGGGTTCTCAATAGTGAGGAGGGGAGTGAGCAAGTCGGAAGGGAAGACCCAGGTTGCCATAAAGACCCTGCGAAGGCTTGGCCCGGCGATGATGGGGACGAAGCAAGAGTCAAAGGGAGGCCTCCCGATGTGGAAGCAGGTATCCATCTCTGACGCGCTGCTCACAAACGAGATTCTCGTCATGAGGAGGATAGTTGAGAGTGTGGCAGGACGAAGCAAGAGTCAAAGGGAGGCCTCCCGATGTGGAAGCAGGTATCCATCTCTGACGCGCTGCTCACAAACGAAATTCTCGTCATGAGGAGGATAGTTGAGAGTGTGGCGCCACATCCAAATGTCATCAGCCTGCATGATGTGTATGAGGATGCGCATGGCGTGCACCTTATCCTGGAGCTGTGCTCCGGTGGTGAATTGTTCGATAGGATAGTGGGGCGTGACAGGTACTCGGAGTTTGATGCGGCAACTGTAGTTCGTCAGATAGCTAAAGGCTTGGAAGCTCTTCATAAGGCAAACATCATACATAGGGACTTAAAGCCAGAGAATTGCCTGTTCTCTGATAGAAATGAGGATTCCACATTGAAGATCATGGATTTTGGTTTGAGTTCTGTTGAAGATTTCAGTGACCCGATTGTGACTCTGTTCGGGTCGATAGATTATGTTTCGCCAGAAGCTCTCTCAAGGCAAGATGTTTCAGCTGCAAGTGATATGTGGTCTGTTGGAGTAATTCTGTATATTCTTTTATCTGGGTATGTTTGATCACTCTTCCTTGTGATTGTCTTAGTCTGATTTCTTGTTCATGTTTTGAAAGTTTTTACTTTGTGTATTTCAGATGCCCACCATTTCAAGCTGCAACTAATCGGGAAAAGCAGCAAAGGATCCTTCAAGTAAGCCCCTTTTGTAGCTAATCCCTGGACATAATGCTACTTTATTTGAATTCAGTGGTGTTTGGAATTACCTTTGTGATCGTATTTTGATGAATTCACCTTTTGATCATTTCCACTTTCTGACAGCATGGAGCATGTTGGCTCACGTGTAACGGAAATGCTAGTTAGATCGATTTCTTTGAAAATCTCTATTCATTTGCTGACAAACCAGAATCATTTCACTGCTGTCTCAATAGACTATCTGCTTTATGCTCTTCCAACCTAAATTACAATTAGAAGACAATGTTACCTAAGAGGAACTACGTAATTTAGGTATGACTTTGGGCCTTCTGTCATCTGGTTTGAAGCTACTGTCACATAGCATCGTAGTAGGCCTGTCAATCAGTGCTGAATTGTCTTCTTGTGATAGCTGTTGGCACTTGAATTTTAATTTATCCTGTCATTTGTCCCATTTCAATGGCTAAGTTCCATGAGATGCCAAACCAGTGCCTATATGCTTTCTTTTTTTTTCCCTGGGTGTAAAATATACAAAGCTCGTAGTTTTCCACTCGAATTGCTTAGAAAAATTCCAAAAGGTATGTTAGTCTGGAGGTCCAAAAGATGAACACTGTGTCAATGACCTCTCGAGAAAGGAACCGAGAGTTCGAAAATCAATAGAATGTCTTTAAATAATATGTCTGTTCTAACATTCTGTAATTATCATTCTCCTTTCAGGGTGAATTTAGTTTTCAGGACCATACATGGAAAACAATATCTTCGTCAGCTAAAGAATTGATTTCCAGTCTTCTTTCTGTCGAACCTTACAAGAGGCCAACAGCAAGTGATGTCTGTCTCTATGCTCCTTTTCTTCATCTTGGCCATTTTAACTTAGCTATAACTGTAATTAACTTGGGTACCATATATCATTATGAACCAGCTTCTGAGGCATCCTTGGGTAATAGGAGACTGTGCAAAGCAAGATCTCATGGATGCAGAAGTTGTATCAAAACTGCAACGGTTCAATGCTAGAAGGAAACTGCGGGCAGCGGCAATAGCCAGCGTCCTTAGCAGCAAGGTGGCACTGAGGACAAAAAGGCTACGGAGCCTTTTAGGAACCCATGACCTTAGCTCAGAGGAGCTCGACAAACTGCGGGCTCATTTTTCACGAATGTGAGTATAAGGAACTTGACCCTTATTTCGTTTATTACTTGGATTTTGACTCTTATCGTTTCTTATTTAGCAATAAGAAGAGGTCCATAATCAATTTTAGGAAGCACAAAAATTTTCGTACTTGGCAAGAAAAGTGTCTGCCAATCATCAACAAATACAGAATGAGATAATCATTTGGGGTGCCATGTTTCAAGCAAACTGCTATGACATTTTTCTTTTCTTCGCCTGAAAGTTTCAATAGTTCCGATCCTTGGTGAAAATCTCCATAGTTCTGAAATCTGTTCATAGGACACCTGATAGTATTTTGTCGAGTGTACTGAAGCAAGTGATCCTGGTGCAGATGTGCGGATGGAGAGAATGCCACACTGGCAGAGTTTGAGCAGGTTCTGAAGGCGATGAAAATGGACCCGCTGATCCCTCTAGCCCCGCGCGTGTTCGATTTGTTCGACAACAACCGTGACGGCACCGTGGACATGAGGGAGATCCTTTGCGGGCTCTCCAGCCTCAAGAACTCTCGAGGGGACGATGCTCTCCGGCTCTGCTTCCAGGTACATTTGCTGAACTGAACACGAGGCATACCAGTCACCAGTCACTGTCCTGATGAATTCTGATTCATAACACACGAAACAATGTTTTCAGATGTACGACGCCGACCGGTCAGGCTGCATCAGCAAGGAAGAGCTGGCGTCGATGCTGCGAGTAAGGACTAAAAAAAACCAGCCAGATGTTTGCTTTCCTGATGATCTGAAAGTAGAGAGTTTGTTCGAGCTTCGGTTAGAAAAAAAAAGAAAAAGAAAATAAAAACTGACGACGCAGCTGCTCTTGTTGTTTGTGACCTCAGGCGCTGCCGGAGGACTGCCTCCCCGGGGACATCACGGAGCCGGGGAAGCTGGACGAGATATTCGACGAGATGGACGCCAACGGCGACGGCGAGGTGACCTTCGACGAGTTCAAGGCGGCGATGCAGAAGGACAGCTCCCTCCAGGACGTCGTCCTCTCCTCCCTGCGACCAGCGCAGTAGAGTAGACCAGGCTTCATTTTAATTTTGTTCTTGGAAGGATGATACCTTTTCACGCTGTATTTCGGTATAAATCTTTTTGTATCCCGGCCGGCTGTGTTAGAGACGCGTTCAGACTTGGTCCTAGATGCCTTGCCGCGTTGGTAGCTGTACTTCTTTTTTTTTTTTGTTTCTGATGCTATACGCCCGGCGATGCTATACGGTGCTGAATGTTGGCCTACTAAAAGGCGACATATACAACAACTGAGTGTAGCAGAGATGCGTATGTTGCGTTGGTTTTGTGGTCACACAAGAAGGGATAGGATACAGAATGAAGATATTCGAGATAGAGTCGGAGTGGCACCAATTGAGGAGAAATTGACGCAACATCGGTTGAGATGGTTCGGACATGTCCAACGGAGGCCTCCTGAGGCGCCGGTGCGTAGTGGGGTTCTACAGCGGGCCAATAATGTTAAGAGAGGTAGAGGGCGACCCAAACTAACTTGGGACGAGTCGGTTATTAGAGACCTTAAAGAGTGGAATATCTCTAAGGATTTAGCTATGGATAGGAGCGCTTGGAGACTAGCAATTAATGTGCCTGAGCCGTGATCTTTGCTTTCTTTTCTGCTTTCCTCTAACTCTTTTTCTGTTTTTTTCTTTCTTTTTTTTTTGACCTTTTGGGTTTCACCTCTAGCCTACCCCAACTAGCTTGGGACAAAAGGCTATGTTATTGTTGTTGTTGTTTGTTTCTGATGAAGGAGCCTGGATGCGCCATTTTGGTCAGCCAAATAATGTGTGATTGGTGAATGGTTGTTTGACCAGCTGCTGCGGTGCTGTCAACGGACAGCATCTTTCTTGCCCGGATCGCCGGCTGGCTAGCACCCTAGCAGTACTGCAGTAGCGCACCGCGCGCGACCGGCAGCGACGACGTGCCGCCTCTGCTCCGCCTTCGTGTCGGAGTTGCGACCTCACGGCCTCAGCCTTTAGCTACGGACCACAGCAATATTTTGACCACCCTGGCTGCCACGAATTTGTTCTACGGAACCGGAACTGAACCCAAAACCAGCAGCAGGTACTGCAGCCATATCGTGCAGAAACTGGAAAATTCCTCTGGGAACTGGATGCGGCAACCGTTTGGGAGCTGGGCATTTGTGGGATATTGGAGCAGCAGAGGTGGGTGGTGAGCTATCCCGGCCCAGTTCTTCATCTGGACTCAATTGGGCCCCAGGTGGGCTTGGATATTTGAACTTGGCAGCACTCGTCAACACGCAAGCAGTTTCAGGTTTCTTTTTTGTTCACAAAGTTCGTTGTCTCAAAAAAAAGAAGAAAAAAGAAAAGAAAAGAAAAGAAATCACAGAGTTCATTGCATTGCTGCAGCACCCTGACAGATAAACAACGGAACCCAAGCATCTTAGAAGCAAATGGCACGTTGCCCCTTCCCATCTGAGAACAGCGATTCATAAACATTCTTCAAGGACAAGCTAAATTCTACCCTTCAAAGTTCACATCGTCCTAGGAGCTACACCGAAAAATAGCATCTTACAGGATGCGCAACAAGCGTAACGAAGCAGAAGCAGAAGTTCCACGGATCAGAAGCACAAGTATCAAACTTTTTTTTTGACACATCTGAAAGCTAGACTGTAGCAATAAGAACTATCTGATGTGCGTGCAACTGTTATATACAAATGTGCTTGCCCCTCCTGCGATGCCGAAGAATTCAACAGCTGTGTGCCTGATGCAGATAAGGGCGCTTTGCCTGATCAAGAAAAAAAAACAGACGAGAATCAACCAGGGAAGGACAGAATACCGCTATCAGTGTGCTAATGAACTGCAACAGTGAAAGACATTTCCATAAAATTGTTCAGTTCTGATAAAAATGCCCAAGGAGGAACGACAAGGTATATAGCAACATTTTCATAACCATTTGTTAGCAAATTTGGTTTGGCCAACAGAACCCTAACAAAATGATACCTCCGAGAAATTCAAGATGGGGGATTTGTATTGGTAAGTGCAGTTACAACATTTAATAGTTCAGGGCTCGGGACAAGGCTTCTGGAGCGCAAAAACCTTTACAATGAGAAGCAGAGCAGGTATCAGATGGATATCCTCGAGACCTTGATAGATTTCTTTTACAGAACTGATCCTTCTTCCTTCATATACGTTGGAGTAAATTCCTTATTATCCATTGGAACTTACCTTTGTGTGTGGCTATCTACAGTGTTATCATATTCTGAAATTGTTGACAGTACAACTGATACATTCAGTAAAAGACATGCATGGCTCTGATTTATGGAATTACACCGCATGAGTTCAGATTCAGAAAAAAATTGATCATGCCTCAAACTAAACCCAAAACCTAGGATATTCTCTCTGTCCACATATGGATACTAAATTCCCCACCTCCATCTGACCAAATTCTTAATGGCAAGTCAAGACAAATTCTGAGAGACTAGCTAATATTTATGAACCAAAATTCTTAGTAGTGTTCTCAGAAACATATATTAAATAGTCACAAGCAAACATCAAACTTCGTTCCGGATCAGAAACCCTTGCGGCACATGGTGTGTCAACCAGCAGTGCATACTGCATTCTCTAGACAAAAGCAATGCGTACTGCATATAACCAACTACATCTGTTAAGTATCTGATATTGGTTTTTCAACATGCAAACAACAAAAATATAGTATCAGGACATAGAAACAGTATCCCAGCAGAATGATCTAACACCACACACAGATAAATGGCCAATGAGAGAGCAATTGTCCATTCCTTCTACATACTAGTATACTACTCCTTTCCTCACTCAACAGTCATGGAAATATCAGATGCATGGCAGTAAAACAAAATGTGGATAAATAGGTTTACCTACTCAGTGAGCGTGTGAACACAAGCCTGAACTGCCAACTAAGCGGGTGTAGCCGAGATGTTGTAGCGACTGCGCAAGCCATCAATAGCCCTCTCCGCCGACTTTGCCATCTCAGTGACAGTCACCTTGCACACTGGTCACCAGCCCACCATCAACGCAATTAGAACTCGAAAGGTTGGCGAGAAACACAAGTAATAGAACCAAAATTCAGAGAAGAGGAGTTTCTTTGTGTCTCCAAAGTACCACGAGATGTAGATGCCTGCACCTCAGCCACGAACTTCTTGTACATGTTCTGCAATTCACAGAAAGCATCAGATATTCAGAATTCAGACCAATAAGTGGCCAATTACAGTATTGATTGCGACTACCACAAACAGCAAACGAAACCAACGAGATCGGATACGGATGTACCTTCACCACCTCGGTGCGATCGGTAATCTTGTCAGCCACCTTCTTGTGCTCCTTGTCCGCCTCCTCCACCAGCTGCAGGCAACCATGCGTCTGCATCTGAACACGCGCGCAAACAGCAGGTGGAACCACATCACAATTGGCGAACTCATGGAAGCCACGACGCGAGAGGGCGGAACGGAGAAGACAGCCCGAATCAAGGAGAGGCGGGAGAAGCGACGACCTACCTTGACGCGTTTGGAGATGCGGGAGTGGGACGCAGAAGCGCGACGTCCTACCTTGACGCGTTTGGAGAGGCGGGAGTGGGACGGCTCGAGGTCCCGGACGGAGTCGCCGTGGAGCGCGTCGAGGCGGCGCTTGAGGGAGTCGAGGTGGGACGCGGCGAGGCTCCTCAGGTCGCCGATGGTGGACATGGCGGCGGGGGCGGCGAGAGGGGATGCCGCATGGGAGACGAGTGGGGAGCTCCTGGTCCTGGGCTTCGCCGGCGAGCACGAGGGCGAGATGAAGCTGAGGTCGGCGGCGGGGGACGACGTGCCGCCGGCGGACGGCGAGGAGCCGCCGGAGAGCAGGGAGGCGGGGCTGGGCTTCGCCTTGGGCGTGGCCCTGGACCTGGGCTTCGGCTTGGGCTTGGAGGCCGCTGCGGTGGTGGCTGCTCTCGCCTTCCTCATGGCTGCCGTCGGTGGGAGAGGAAGGAAAGGAAATTTGAAATTCGAACTGGATGGAGGTTGTGGAAGGACCAGGAGAGCACGCTTTCTAAATGCAATGGGCCACGATGGCAACTTGGCAAGCGACTGATTCGTGGGGCCCGGATAACGAGGCCCACCATACAGTGAAAGAGAGGAACCGACGTTTCTCAGAACACGGCTCGCGCCAGCGCCACAGCGTCCTGGTAACACGGTAAAATGGCAAATGGAACAAAATCTCACTATTTTCACAAAAAAATGACCTCTCACTGCCAGGTGGGGCACACACAGCCCGCATCCTACGAGGGCCCATCTGCCAATTGGTGTAACTGCAGAACAGCAAACATTTTCCGAGATAAAACAGCACGGCAAGTTAGCAACACTAGTAATAGGGTGAATAGCAACATTTTCCGGACTGGTCGTAGCAGAAGTGCAGAACTCTCCTATAAAGGGAGAACGGCACAGCATTTAGCATAGTTCTACAAGCCTGGGGGGTTATAAGTACACAGGCTATCTAGCTCTAAGTTACACTACACATAGCACATCTAGCAATCTGAGCATGGCAAAAACGGAGCTGGGGCGGGTGAGGAGATATGGACCCCTGGGTCACGGTGCGTCGGTGCCTGAGCTCCAGCATACTCGCAACGGTGACACATGCGTCAATTTTGCAGGTACATAAGGCCGTCCGTCGTCTGACCAGAGGCGCCGAGGGGTCCCTCCAAATCATATCTTGAATAGGTACCGCAGGTCTTCAATGGTGAGCCGAGTCGTGTGGCCACCAGATTTGTCTTCGCCGAAAGCAGATCTGACCATAGCTCTCTTTTCCTCCTGTTGAATGGGAACATGAGCAAAATGGCAGTAAACTTTATACTAGTAAAGCAACACTTGGTACAGCGTTGGTTCCATGATATGATGAACTAAACTTATAATAGTCCAGAATTGTTAAGTACTTCGTAGAATATAGCTGTTCAGTTCCATGGGTAGCAAAGTGCGCTTTTCTCCCACTGTTCTCAGCTAATTTAGAGTTCTCCAAAGTGCACTTCAAGAATAAAGCAATTGGTTTCATTCAATGTCCTGTTTCATTTCTTAGCCATCACAACACAATGCGATAAGGTAGACATGATTCCAGCACCTACCACACAATTTTCTCAGAAACAATATTGGACAGATTAAACATTAAGTGATCATAGTATCTTGAAATATCATCACATGATTAAATAGCATCTGATTGTATTGCATAATTCTCATAAGCAAAACCATAATAAGAATAATTGAGCGCATGACCCATGAGTAGTTAAAAATGCATTTCAGCAAACTTCAGAATAATTACCTGTAGAGCTAAAATACGATCTTCTACTGTATCTTTAATGGTCAAGCGAGATACAGTAACAGGGCGGGTCTGCCCAATTCTATGTGCTCTATCCACTGCCTGGTCCTCAGCATAAGGGTTCCACCAGAGATCAAGGAGAATTACATGGCAAGCAGCAACCATGTTGAGACCAAGATTACCTGCTTTCAGTGACATAATCATAACTCTGACCTGGAAAAAGAGGAAAACAGCTCTTTTCAGCACAGATATCGACTGAATGCCTGGAAATGTAAAAGAAATAAGGCATGGAAAAAACAAATAGAACAAAACTACCTCTGGGTCAGTGTTAAAATCCTTCACTGATTTATCTCTTAAACTAGATTTGCCAGAGATGCAAATCCTTAATGCACCTGATGAAAATAATAATTCAAGACTTAATGTTTTACTGCAATTAGGGGCAGGACACATATTCTCATCAGTAGTTATCCGTTCATGTATACACTGATAGCAGAAAACATGGCCACAAATTGTCACAACAGCGTCCTCAGGTGTATCCTGCAAAAAACATAATTTGGTTGTAGGTGTTAAAAATGTGATGAAACGACCTTCGAATGCAACAGTGTTTTTTTAAAAAAAATAAAAATGAAAACTTGAACGAAACCAGTGACTGCAATGGCATGCTTATACAATGCGCATGCAAAAAACAAGAAAATCTCGAGTGAATGTGTGCTGCCTAACCCAATCATCCTTGGTAATGTTAGCTCTGGACCCCCGCATTCCAAATTTTGAGCACAGTCCAGGATGTGTGCTTTAGCAAGTTCAAGTGTTCCTCTTGTTATTGGTTCATGTCCAATGATGCATACTTTTTAAATGAACCGCTATACAAGGTTTAGTTGGACTAGATTCATAAGAAGTGGGTTCACTTGAATGCACCTCTAAGATTATATGTAGGTATAGACCTAAGTTTGTTAGTGTAATTCTCTCAACAAAATTATAAGCATACATTATATTAGAAATCTAAACCTACAATAATTGCGCAAAAATATACTCACATGTGCACTGTAAAATAGGATAATAGATAAGATAAGCCTCCTTTTTGCAATATATGAACATATTTTTGCACAATAGGACATTTGAGTCTTTTTTGTAGAACTTTAAAAGTGAACAAGTACACATATCCAAATTTAGGTGGAACTAGTGCACAGAATCTATATTTGGGGGCCACAGACTCATTCAGTAGTACACAATTTGTATGAAAACAGGTGAACATTGAAACATTGGTGAGAGATCCGATTGCTTACATTGCATAAGGTACAAAGCGCAGATCCCACTTCCACTTTTGCAAGCAGATCTATCACCACTTCCTTAGGAAGTTGCTTTGCCATTTCTATAGAACCATCACCTCCATATTCTGACTGACTACCCTTCACAAGAAAAGGATGATCACAGGCTTGCCGAAGCCGCAACAACATTAAAAGGATGTTGGCATAGTTTTGTTTGAGTGTCCCAGCCGCAGCGAATGACTGAAATGGGCAGACAACACATCAGTGTCCAGACATTTGCTTTATATCCACAATCACCAAAATGAGATGTCAATATTTAACTACTGACAAAAGAAAATCCACCTCAGAACTACTATACACTTTACATCTTTAGATTCTGCAGTAACAGATGGAATAAGTATGGATGAAGTATAAAAGAAGCATGAATTCATAAGGTAATTCAAAGGCCAAGCTTCTAGCAGTAGACCGGTTAGAGCTGGAACTCCGGGAACCATTGAAACTCCTGTTCCAACCTGGAGTTAATTCAAATAGAAAAAAAAAGAAAGGGAAAAGCTAGCAAGCAGAGGCAAATACTGATTCTAGATACGGCAATGATATTGAGCATGTGTCACTTATGTGACAAGGAATAACCAACAAGAATTGAGAGAAAAAAAATAGCAGCACCAAGTGCGCTGTCCAGAAAAGAGCAAGACAAAGGAAGTCGAATTCAAGGATTTAACCAACCTTGAACTGTTGCCGAGAGCGTTCTTCCAGCGTCAAATAAAAGGACCGCTCCTCATGTGAGAAATCTACTTTATTCAGGTTAATTGTCTTTGCAGGTAAATTTATGATTGGTACTCCATTAATCAGAGTTTCTATATGAAAAAGATAACATCCAATCATCAATAGAGATTTAAAATGAATGGAAGATAGAACCAAGTCCACATGATGTCAACAAAAGGAGTTGTAACCTAACAAATGAACATTACAAGTAGAAAAGAGAAGATGAGGATGACAGCAACAACAAAGCCTTTCAGTCCCAACTCCCAAGCAAGTTGGGGTCCGCTAGAGAATAGACTTACCAATAAAATAGCAAGGAAAAATAATACAGTTATATAATACTTAAAGCACAAGAAGCAGGATAGCTTTCTATAGACATAGTTTAGCGTTTTTACAATGGTCATATTCTAAACAAATTATCTGAAAAAAACATACTGAAACAGAATGTTCTTGGAGACACATGTAACCACATGCAGAAATATATTTCAATAAACCTCTTCACATGTTCTGTAGCAAGAGACAAAGCTATGAGCTGCAGTAGAAATACCATCTAAGTAAAGTGGCATAAACTAAATTAACATACACAGCTTAAAAACCCTAAACCCATGAGCTGGATTATCACCTTTCGTACGACGCAAGAGAACTACCCTCAACACAGCTTGAAGTTTCTTATACCCGTGAGCTGGATCTCTAGCAATTGGGTGCTTTATCATTGTGCAAAATGAGTTATATGTGGAATATGGATCATACTTCAAGAAACGAAAATAGCTGAACAGCTCATCAATTGCATTTTGCATAGGTGTTCCTGATAAGCACCATCTCCTTTTTGCTCTTAGCCCACAACAGGCTCTAGCCACTACGGTTCGGTGATTTTTTATTGTCTGAGCTTCATCAAGCACAACCCTAAACCACCGTACCCTTGCAATTGGGCCACTGTCAAGGTCAAAGTCTGAGTCCTTGAGTTTCTTCTTCTTTTTCTTATAGTTGCTCTTTGCACTTGATGGTGGTTTTCTTTTATTGCCAGCTGAAGGTTCTTCACCGTTCTTTTGATCTGCATCATCAGCAGCGATCTGTTTAGGTACTTCATTGGCCACAATTGTATATGTAGTCAGAACCACATCATATTTTGCCAGCTCACTTGGATGTTTGGTCCTCAAACCACCATGGTAGACTAAAACAGATAATTTAGCACTTTCATTAACCTTGTCAGTCAATTCGTTAGCCCACTGCTTAAGAATGCTAGCAGGGCATACTACTAGAGTACCTGCAGCTGGCCTTGTCATGGACCGCGTGGTGGTTGCAGATGATGTGCGTGCTTTAGCCTTCATTCTGTGTTCAGCTTTCCTTTCAACCATTTCGTCCGGAACATTATTTGGTTGACTGACATATGGCTCAACACTACTAGTGCCAGCAGCTGTTGATGATGAACTAGCCGCTTGATCCTTCTTGGGTTCATCAATCACAGTTTGTTCTCCTTCATCATCTTCATCAAGATTTAGTGCTTCAGATTTCAAGCGATCTGAATCAACAGACATGAACTTATATTGTTGACTCCTCTGCTTTTGTATAAGGGCAATTGTAGACACAGTCTTCCCAAGACCCTGTTACAAGATAGTTGTTTCCCTGTTAGAATAGAAAAATGCTAAGAAAAAAATTGCTTACAACAACTTTGGAGATCAGAAACAACCTGGTCATCTGCAAGAATTCCACCAGCACAATGTGAGCTATTCTCCTTTGAGACCATCCAAGCTAATGCCATTTTCTTTCAAGCAATAAACATGTATAAGGAACATGATATCCAACATATATGAAACTATCATAGAATAGAAAGTTTGACAAGATTCATATACCTGATGCTTAAGGAGAGGTACTGTTAGAACTCCCTCAGGCAGGTCATCTTCCCTTTTGTCCCGACTAATATGCTGCATAACATATTTTTCTGATTAAAACAAGTAATATGCACCGTGAGCATTACAGAATCTGACTTCATTGATTAAAGTATAGTTTCCATCAGTTCCAATTATTCTTTCCTGTCACAGAACTGGTGAAAAGATGGAGGTTGAACTTGTTTTTGGCTACAGTGTAGATCATAAAATAATTTGAGGAGCAAAATGAGAAACTCACAAAATAGACACACTGGATGTATAAAGCTTCAGGCATTTGCATTGCATACGACAAAATGGGCAATCTTGTTTGGTAAAACCACTTCCAAATGTTTTGGTGTTTATCCATATTCTATAAATTATGTTGCAACAGGAATAGTCTCATATGCTAAAAAGCATGCTAGATTTTTCACAAATCCTTTCTGTGTTGAAATAAGTAAACATGCAAAGAATTTAAATCATTTTACCGGTGCCACAACATAACAAATAGCCAATAAAAAATGGCAGATAAGTTTTTGCATGTATATTCAAATTCATTAAGTTAGAAGATGCATTTTGTCTCCTTGGAACAATTGTTTTAAACAAGAACGGTACATGTAAACCACGAGGTACTATATGTGATTTTTTCTGTCTATATGCAGCAGAAGCTACTTATAGAGTATCCTTTTCAGTGAAGAGGGAAAATATCTTGTAGATAAATAACAAGTAGTGCCTACCACCCACTGATTTATCAAGTCAACTCATGCAATTCACAAAGGGTAGAGAGTATTGATAGCTATATTGTATAAAAATTGCCAGCAATGCAATTCACAAAGGGAATAGATTTATAATTCAATATATAGAAACTGCCACTAGATTCAGCACGTGAGATGTGACACTATTGTCTGGGCAGGAAGCAAGCAGCATTTACATATCAATAGACCAAAGATGCTATACCTGCAGGGCTTCTCGATATACTGCTCTCTCGTCAGAATCCAAAAGTCTATTTTCTGGATTCAGGCGACCTTGTGTATCAAAGCCGTTAACTTCACTGTTATCAGAATTGTTGACACCAAACGATGAAGGCAGTACCCTATGTGAGTTAGGACCTCCAGATACAATAATATCATCTGTCAATAACTCAATATTAAATAAGGATAAACATTAATCTTACTAGAGGAAACCTACACCAGCTAACAGCTAACATCATTTGTATGATTGATCAAAGTAGAATCATCTGAGGCTGGCTGTACATACCATCATCGTCCTCTTTCAGGGTATTATTCGCATTAAAACTTCCTATTGCCATCCTTGAAGATGAAGAGCGTGCATTCCCTTTGGTCATATTTGTTCCCATTCTGTTTTCACCCAAACTTTGTGAGTTCCTGTCGGTAAAAGGTAGTGGGAGCTTGTGTGTTGCACCAGAAACATTTGCATGCGTAGATTTTGACCTGTTGCCATTGGAGAAAGATGGAAGAACTCTCTTGTTATTGTCATTTGCATCTGCTGCAGAACTGTTGTGTTTTTCCCCTACACTATCATCTCTGTTCAAAGCAGAAAGACCCCTTGCAGGATCATGTCGTGCAGCCATATAAGAACTTGGATGGGATCGGGCCATGTTCCCTGAACCAAAACGAACACTCTCCATAGGTGGCAGAGTCCTGTACTGACCAATATTATTATGGATATGCATTGAAGAAGACGGGGCAGGACCACTTCTCTGCCAATTCTCATCCTCAAAACTAATTGGACGACCTTCACCATTTTGACCAAATCTTGTGCTTGCAGAAGCTGGCTGCTGGTCCAAATCATCATCACTATCCGAAATCAAGTCAATAATATTGTCATTGTTCATATTGCCAGCTACTCAGCTAGCATGTGCACCATAAATGTCTGTTCTCAGGATTTCGTTGTTCTTAACATGTTAGCCCGCCTGAACCGATGGTTCCATTTCTATCTTGATACATCCAACACCACTTCCTAAGTTTTGCAGATGATTGGCATGCTAAAGAGGGTCTTCACTACGACAGTTAACCTGTAAGCAGATCAATTATTAGAGCTGAGTAAATAAGAAATTTTCAAGAATAACAGGATGCAAGATTTATCGATGATAATAAGAAAGAAAAAGGCATTCTTTTTGAAAATTAGGAACATTCAATCACCAAAATTAGCATACAGTTTTGAAGATGGTGTTAACTTCAATGCTCCGATGGATATTCTAAAAGGCTATGCTAATGCGGAGCACTACTATTCACCCACTAATAGTACATCCTAAGGATCGCAATATGTGCTTGCCCAATCAATGCCCACTATACTGGGCAGGAATAGCATGAGGGCGGCTCATAACCATGAGTAACCACTTCCCTTGGGGGTCCTCTTTTAATTTCTAAATGCGATTCAAGGATCTGCTTATATTTTACCCAAGAAGACATTTGGATCATGAACTTTTGTTTCTTTCCGACCCGTGCTTTCATGCAACTTCTTGTGGCAGTTTGATTCCTAAGATGATGCTAATGGTATGCTGCCCTTGGCTCTTCTTATCCGAGATGATTTTTTGCATTAAGTAAAGTTTAGTCACAACTGACTTTAAGTTTACGGGATAGATAAACTACACCTAGTGGTAAAGATCTAAACAGCAGAGTAGTGTGAACTGTGAAATGATGGGATGGAATAGATGGATGGAGAGAGCGTGTGACTGTGGAGGAGAGCTTGGACCTGCAGAGGCGGCGGAGGAGGCCGGAGCTGGGAGATCCTAGCGGCGACGGCGCTCCATCGACGGCGACCTGAAGCCCCAAGATATGGCTCGCCTGTTGTCTCTCCCTCTCCGGCAGAGCCTGGTGGCTCGGACTCCAAGCTGTGCGGAGCGGACGGCAAGATAAGTGGCGGCGGGGTCGAGGAGATCGACGGCGTCGAGAACGACGAGATCGAGCGGCGGCGGCTATCACTGGATTTATGGGTGGATTTTAGTGACACCAAAACTCGAATCAATCGTGCACAGTTTCATCCGGTTGGTAACTGAGGTAAAAAAGTTTTAGGCCAGATGGTAACTGAGCGGGTGTTCAGTTCGCTATAAGTGGTTGAAAATTGAGGTGAAAAAGTCGCACCGGACATTATAGCACACTGTAGTACTTTTCGTTTTTGTGTGGTAAACATTGTCCTATAATAACCTAACTAGGCTCAAAAGATTCATCTCGTTGTATACATCAAAACTATGTAACCAGTTTTTTATTTACTTACATTTAATACTCCATGCACGAGGAGATAGATTTGATGTGATAGGTGAATAGTGAAGTTTGGAGAGAGAATTTTTAAAAGTTTGGTGATGTGATTGGGAACTAAACAGGGCCTGAGGTAAAAAGGTAAAAAAGTTTTAACCAATTTCAAGGGTTTCATGGCATTAAATGAGTTGACGTAGTATAAGAGTGAGAATGGAGAGTTTCATGGTATATAGAAAGAGTTTCATAACTATAAAGTCTTTCTGCTAGCTGTATAGTAGTAAAACTCAGCATTAAGACTGGCCTTATGGTGATAAAACTCTTCTCATCTATAATAAAACTCTTTCTTCTCTCGTTGCTAAGTTTTATTCCCTCTACATGAGTAGATTTGAGCTCCCCGTAAAATCCCCATTAAGACTTGCCTAGGCTTGTATCACGTATTGCTAGGGCTCTCACGTCCGATAAAATAGCTGACTGATCTAAGTCAGTTGGTAAGGCTTTTTATGCAACGGTACCGGTGTCGTATTTTTAAATTTTATTTTAACATCCTCTTAGTGGTGAGAATGTGTGTGAATGTATGTGTTTGTAATCGTCTTTCGAGAAAAACATAGGATAAAATATTAACGTACCAGGAAAGATCGAAGCCAACTTTATATATAAAGCATCCTCAAATGATACTGGGATTACCAGTTTACAATACAATAAAGCACACTCCGCTCAAAGAGCAGCATCCAACAAACCCGTAACGGAGCTCTCGAGGCCGCGCGCCAGAGATAGTAATGCACTACTCGCGACGAACAAACTACAGTGTTATGAGACCATTACAAATCGACTGGGCCCGACCTTCTGCGGAGCCTACGACTCCACCACCAACGGCTACAGGAAAACCTCCAAACAACGCCTTCAGGAAGGTAAAAACGTGACTACACCAACATTTGATTTTCACCACGAAAAGATTCCACGAAGGCCCCGTCGAACGAGACTCTACAGACAACGCCCTCAAGAAGGAAGAGCGAACGCCGTTGTCCGACCCGACATCGGGTCAAAACTTACGCTTGAGGGCCTCCGCCCGACGAGCCGAGAGCACCTGTACCGATCCCACTCGCTTCCCTCCACAGTCCACCCTCGCAGCCGTCGAAGCTCGCCCACTAGGTTCCATATGCATCCGCTGGCAACACCCGACACCTCGGGAAGGTTTGGGGACCTCTATTGTCCCCAAATCTTCTGTCGTCCCCTCAATGAGACGGCATCGTGCTTCACAAAGTAAGATTAAAAGCATGAACCCAGCGGCGAAAACTTGACGACGCTATGGTGACGGCTTCGATGACGACGCGAAGACGGAGACGGTGCCTCCGGCTATGGAGAAGCCGCAGGGAGGAGCTAGTGCTAGAGCCGACGCCTCCTCAACGCCGCCACCATCGGAGAGACGGGCTCCGGTCGGGGTTAGGGACACCGGACCGCTACCACGGCGGCGCCCGATACCGCCGCCACCCCACCGAAACCAGTCACACCGGTCAGCACTGGCAGGGCCCGGTACGCATACCTAGGGGACAAGCCCCCAAATCTAGGTCCCCGGGAAGCACAAGCAGGGGGGCAGGGGCGCCTGCACGCGCCGCCACAGTGCCGCCCGTGCCCGGCCGTGGGCGGCGGCGGCGGTAGATCCGCGGTGCGCCGCCCCGCAGCCGCCGTCTCCGGACCCGCTGGGCTTCCGGCGGTGGCAAGGAGGAGGGAGGGGAGCTGCGGCGGCGGGGCGGGTGCGCCGCCCCGGAGTGGGCGATGCGGGGGAGAGAGTGGGATGCTCCAAAAATAAACCGCCAGTGCCGGCGAGTCCAGCTCGCGAATCCAATATTAACGTACCCTTGACAAATGAACATACTTTTACAACATCAAAATATATATGATAAAACTAACTCACTAATATCTAGATTCTGAAAAATTCTGACTATATATTATAGAGATGCTGACACTAAATTTAAATTTCCTTTTTTTCTCTAAGAATCACGACTTTGTAAGATTGTTTATCTTATGTACCAACAGAAAGAAAGTTTAATGCAATAAAAAGAAATCTTGTATTGCAATATCAAGAGAAGTTCATACCATCCCAACTTATTTTTCATTTTTTGTACTGTCCAAAACCACTTGTGAAATGAAATATATTGTAAAATTAAGATTGTTGCCAGTCCTACTCCTGGTCACCACCTACTTCGGCTTGCCGGTAAACCAGCGTGAAGAGAAACAATTCCAAGCATATCCTTGTTGCCTGCTATTAGCTAAATATGTGTGTCAAGAAATAACAAATGAACTAAAATATGAGCGGTCTCTATACTTATACTGGTGTTTTATTTGGTTCCTTGGACTCTCATAAAGCATATTTATGTTTTCAAAATTATCCAACATATCATTTGAGTTCTCAAACATTTAAAAACAAATTTTAATTGAATTTATCGTAGTGTGTCATCAAAGTCTAAACATGACATATCCCTATCGAGACAAATTCAATGACTTAAAAATATATTTTGGGAGCTTAGAAATCTTGATAGTACCCGATATATATCCAAGATCCTCCATACATTTTACTTCAAGAAAGAACATTTTGCCATCTAGCTGCGGCTGATATGAGTTTTGCGGGCATGCAAGTGATATATTGCGCGCATTGCTTGCAGTACGAGATTTGAGTACTCGGTCGTCGGCAAGGTGCTGTTGGTCCCGAGGCAAGCATGTGTTTTGGCCCAAATGTTCGGGCGATGCGTCCTGTTACGTTATGTTCGTTTGGATTATTAGTCATCGATCAATAGTGCTTTCTCTCAAAAAAAACTATCACTAGTCACCAGCCATCAACAGCCAGCAGTGTTTTTCTCTCAGCAAAAACGAGCACCAGCCAACCGAACAGAGCCATAATTCTCTCGACCTGGCTGGTGGCTGCTGGTTGATGTGGTTTTTGCTAAGAGAAAAATATTGGCTGGTTGGTGGCTGATAAGCCAAACGAACGGGGCAACAACGGCTTTTAAAAACTCAAAATTTCGCTCGTTCATTGGGCGCTGTTTCTCAAGCTGACATGACTAGTTACTGTTGTCTGCATAAGCATTGATATTGTTAATACTCATTCGCGCAAAAAAAAATAATACTAATGTCTCCTCGATCGTTCTCTATTCTGGAGTCTGGATACTGAGTGTGCAATCTATAACAAATCCTTGTATTAAAGCTGCATGCATTGTACGGGTTAATTAACCCCAATCACGAGGCGCATCTCAGAGCACCCAACGATTTCGCCATGGATGCTGCCTAGGGCAAACAGCAACATTACCAGGTTTTGTTAGTTACTTGTGATTGTGACCGACGCCAGGTACCAATTACAAACAAGGCCCCGTCTAAGGGGTGTTAATTAGAGACAGGCCTTTGCCCTGACACATTCGATCTGCAGATATCGTCATTTCGTCTTTCGCTACACTTCTCGTCTACTCCCCACCTGCTGCTGGCCGGATTATTGTTCATGCATACTGACAGCCATCTATCTAGCAGCTGGGCGCATAATTTCCCCCCTGATGCAGCCGCGGGTTGTTGGCGAAGCTGCGAGACACGTACGATTAGCATGCAACATGCATGCATGCAGAGGTGAGCATTGGAGCATGCATGGTCGCGGTAACTGAGAAACACCATGAACTCATGGATCGGAGGAAGCTCCGGCCACCTACCTGCTGGGAGGCATGCTCTTCAACCCTCCGGATGCCGGGATCGTGCCGCAAAGGTTGTTGTTGGAGAAATCTCAGCAGCGGCAGCAGAAAGGAAAGAACAATGTCAATATGTCACCGCATGGAAGAAATCCCTGCAGTCCTGCACAGGGAAAAGATGGAGACACCGAGAACAATTCCACTGATGTGCTCACGCTACTCTAAGATTGGGCAGCCCAGCAAGCTTCATTGGGATCGGTCCCGTCAGGCGATTGTGATTCACGCGCCTGTATGTCGAACCGCACTCAGTCATTATATTCATGCGATGCATGTTTACTGGGGTGCAAATGTTGAGAAACAATGTGGTAGCAATTTCCCAGACTTACAAGAACTTCAGGGACTTGATGTTCCCGAGTGCCGCGGGTATGGGTCCTGAGATGCTGCTGTCCTGCAGGTCCAAGCTGATCAGGTTCGTCAAGCCACCGAGCTCCGGCGGGATCTGTCCCTGGATATTGTTCCCGTAGATTTCCCTAGACGTCGGATGCCAAAAGATTTATTATTAGCAACACTACACTCAGTACCAACCAAGATGCATGCATAGTGGATACGGTAATTTCTATCATGGGAAGAAGAAATTAAGAACAGCAGATCAGGTTTCAGAAGACTACCACATACAAGTATTGCAGCTGCTCCAGTTGGCCCAGCTCGGGCGCCAGTGGACCAGACAATCTATGCTTCGCAAGATCCCTGTACGTGCAAGATGCAGTTTGGATCGAGCAGACAATCACACATTGAATGAGCATGAGCCTCCTCCTAATCCAATTCTACTAATCCCTGACAAGATCGAGATCAGCCAGGAGAGAAGCGTCGAGGCGCCTAGAACACTCACAGGCGGGTGACGCGGTTGGCGCCGTCGCAGGTGACATGGAACCACGTGCACGGGTCGGTCAAGAAGCTCGAGTCCCAGTTCGTGAGCACGCCGTCGGGGTCCCGGAGGCCCTTGCGCAGGGCCGTCAGCGCGTCGGCGTCCCTGTCCGCCGCCGCCGGCTTCAACGACGACGCAGCGACCATCGCCATGAGGACGGCCGCGGCGATCGGCAGCGTTCTCGTGGCGGTTATGAGTGCCATGGTGTGTGATCGGGACAAGAGCAAGGAGCGTTGCAAGGCGCCAAGGCCCTGCTGCTTGCTTGGGTGTTGTGTGGTTAGGTTTTGTAAACCGCGAGGGTGTCTTGGAGCGCCTTATAGCGGATTTATAACGGGGAGGTGGGAGGGGGAATTTGCAAAATCACAGGAAAGGTGGGACGGGGGATTGGCAAAACCAACATGCATGGCGACATGCATAGGAGGTGGGAGGCCCATTGAATCAACATCGTGTGGATCAGATTGTGGTTTGTATAGTTTGCACGGAAGGGTTGGTTTGCACCTGATCCGTTGCCGAAATCAATACATTCATGGTAATTAATCAATGCATGCCAATACATGCATTGTAGAAATGCATTGCTACTTCATTGGCTTCAAACCATAATAAAGAACCAGTAAATATTTGCTAGCTCTAAAAAAATGCATAGTATATATTTGTAGAAATATATGTTCATGACAGATCGGAAGACAATTAATCTATGACTAAAGGCAAATGTATGCCTTTGAGGCTTGTACTTGTAGTACTGTATATGCTCAAGCATTGTTCAAACGTAGTAGAAAATCCATTGCTACTTCATTGGCTTCAAATCATATGATAAATCAGTAATTACTTGCTAGTCTTTTTTTCGATAACAGAAAATTTATTAATTTTCAAGGTTTTTACATCGAGTTGATACAAGACCTTGAAAAATATATATTCATCGAGTAATTATTTGCTAGTTAAATATGCATGGTGTATATTTGTAGAAATATATTCATGACAGATCGGAAGACAATTATTGTTACAAGACAATTAATAATTCTGGATCAGATTTCTCTTCTATGTTAATAGAACGGCCCAATTTGGGTCACGTTCGTTCAAAAAAATTCTAGATCAGAGGTAAATGTGTACCTTGGTGGCTTATAGCACTAGAGGTGCTCAAAGAATGGCAGGTGTGTTGTCTGATTTATTAACAATATGGTGTCTGGGCCTCTGGGGTTGTTGGAATTAATCCGGAATGATACGTTCGAGATGTTTGGTTAGGGAACAAATGGGATAGATTTATCCCAATAGAAAATAGTCCCTCTAAATATAGGGTAACACTATTCCACCCTACTTCCAGCGGCGGAGCTACAGGGGGCTAGGGGGCTCTAGCCCCCATACCACTATGTAATCCATGAAGAGAAAGAAGAAAATATAGAGGAAGAAGAAGAGAAATTAGAGGAAAAGAGGAGGAAGAATAAGCATGAGGAGGATCAGCCTCCAAGGCTGCAATCCTACCTCCGCCACTGTCTACTTCCATGGCATTTTGCTGTCCTTGGGTGAACCCAAGATGGGATGGTAGGCCGAGCTCATAGCCGCGAGGGTTGGAACAGAGAAAAACCAACGATGGTGGCCCACCTCATGAGGCGTGGCGAAGCTCGGCCTTGTCCCTCCAATCTTCCATGTTCATCCCCTATCTTTCTCCTGGTTCCTCGTCTCCTTCTCATGCTTCCCATATACATAGGGTGGCTAACGAGTCAACTTAGCTCATTAAGGCTTGTTTGATAATCAACTAGCTCGCATCTTATTAACACTAACGAAGAGCTCGGCTCAGGAACTCCCCCTGGATCCGCTCCCCCCGGCTGTTGGGGCTCTCCCTGCCGGGCCCTGGGGCTGCACCTCGCCAGGCTGCGCCTACTCTTCCCCGGCGAGGTTCTGTTGCTCCGTGGGAGGTGCGTGGGAGGTCCGTGGAGATGTGCAACGAAAGTTCCACGCTCGTGCGTGGGAGGTGCCCCACCTCCACTTGGGGAGGTGCCCTACCTCTGCACTATCCCGCTCCTTTGGTGTTCCTGGCTCGTTGCCATGCAGCTGTTGTGGGTGGTGGAATTGCAGCGAAAGCATTGCGCCCGGTGCGCAGGGAGGTTGTTGCCTCCGCATCATTCCACCGCCGAGCCTGCTTGCAACCTTCGCCCTCTGCAGCTCTGTGTTCGTGAGTACTTCGTGTCTCTCCCAGTGTTGGTCTGATCTTGGACTTGATATGCCCTTGGTGTTGGCCTCGTGGCTTGGCGAGGGCGCTCCCTTGGTACCTCTGCTCCGTCGACGCGCTCCTTGTTGGTGTTGTCATCTCATCTTATGCCGGGTGGTTCTTCGTTCTGCCGGTCTACCATTCCCCCCAAGGCTTCCTCCCCTTGGACGGCGTTGGATGGTGCTTCGCGGTGGAGCCCGGATGTGCGTCTCAGTGCCACCACCAGCTTCAAGGGAGATCGTCGTGTCTAGTGCGGCTTCGACTAGCGTACCCTTCACCACCATTAGTTCCCTTTTCATCGATCGGCCCTCAAAGGGAGGGTATCGTCGGATCGGCGCTGCACGAGGGGTGGCGCGGGGTGCTTTGGCCCTAGTTGTTTTCAGCGAGCATGTTGCTCGATGGAGTCAAGACCTGAAGATCGGAAGTTGTCTGTCTCTTTATGTAGAATTAGGTCCTAGTTCTGTGTACCTTTTTTCTTTCTTCCTTGGATTATGTCCACCTGTATCCCTTGCTTCATGTACCTGTACATGTACCCGTGGTTTGCCACTTTCAATGGAATGTTCAGGCCGGCTTCTTGCCTGCCGTAGTTGTTTCCAAAAAAATAGGTGGCTAGCCAGCCAGCTTAGCCTGTTAATACTTTATTTAATAATCAGTTAGCTCAGCTCATCTCATTAACACTAACGAAAAGCTCGAAGTAGTTTGTTTGGCTCACGAACTGAGCATTGTTCCATATTAATAATAAGATTAAGGATGATATTAACCAATACATTATTATTTAAAATAACATGCATCTACAACTATAAATCATGATGATATTACTGAAATAAATAATATTAGTCGATAAACTGAGATAATATAGATATTTGATGACTCCAAATAAACTTAATTAGTATCCGATTTGACATGATGAGCTGATCGGTGGTGGCTAGTTTTTGTTTCTGCAATTTGCAAGAACTGATCGGCGTTGGATTTTCGGACAATAAGACTGTCTCCAACAATAGAGACCTAAATCGAATACCCATCTCGTAGTTTAGGTTCCCTACAGTGAAAAGTTCCGTTACCCATAAATCCTCGACTCCAACAGACGACCCATCTTATTCCCTTCCTCCTCTCGCGATACGTCGAGCGGCCGAGGCCAGCGCCGGCGACCCCTCCCCGCGCGGAGGCGGCCAGCTTCGGCTCCAAGCACCTGCCGCCGCGTTCGTCGCCACGGGCCCGCACTGCGCCTCGCCGGCCATGGCCAAGAAGAAATCCGCCGCCGCCAATGGCAACGGCAACCACGCCGCCGCGGAGGTGGCGCCGCCGGCGAAGTCCGCGGAAGACGCTCCGGCACCGGATGCGCGGGACCGGAAGGCGGAAGACGACGGCGTGCTGGTTCCGCTCCTCGGTGACCGGCGAACTGCTCCGCCTCTATCCGCTCCGCCGCCTTCTCCGCCACATCATGGCTTGCGTCTCGTCGGCGCCCGACGCCGCCGCCTGCCGCTCCACCTGCAGCTCCGCCCGCAGCTCCTCCACGGCCCGCTCCTGCTGCCACAGAGACTGGGAGGGGAGGGAGCGGCGGCGGCCGGCGGGGGAGGTGGAGCTCGAGCCGGCGAGGGAGCCGCGGCGGCCGGCGGGGGAGGGAGCTGCGGCGGCGGGCGGAGAGAGAGGACGACAGCGGAATGGGTCGAGGAGAGAGGGAGAGGCATCTTTGAGTCGCCTTGAGACCGGTAGGCAAAATGGGTCGTCGAGATGGGTATTCGGTTGGAGACGGATTTTGGGACCTAAAGATATTGTGCCGATCTAAAAATGGGTTTGGGTCTCCTTTTACCTCTTCTATTGGAGATAGTCTAATGGAATTCTTTAAAACCGATGGAAAAATCTGTGGTTACTCATGCCCTAAGTAGAATAAAATAATCTGTGGTTAACTGGTTTTGATAAGACCCAATAAATGAATCGGCTAGGACGTGTATATATCTAGGAATTACGCACGTGTGAAATATGGTTCCTTCCTTTCTTGAGTGAATTTCACCGTAGGTAAACTTTTCTCGAGATCTCATCTAGTTCCGCAAACTAAATAATGGTCATCTAGGTCCGTAAATTTTTTCTGAGATCTCATCTATGTTCGCAAACTAAATAAGCGGCCATCTAGGTCCATAAACTTTTAAAGTGGTCATCTGGTTACATGAACTTTTAAAAAGCTGTTGTCAAGGTCAGACTTATCGCAACCGCCTTGGAACTAGACGATGGCTCTTTAAAAGTTCATGGATCTAGATGACTACTTATTTAGTTTGCGGACCTATAGATGAGACCTCAGAAAAAAATTAATAGACCCAGATGACCGTTTTTTTAGTTTGTGGACTTAGATGAGATCTTGAGAAAAATTTATGTACCTATAGTGAAATTCACTCTTTTTTTCCAATGGAGAACCACCCACGGCAACCATGTCATCAGCAACCACATCGTGCAGTTCGGTTGGCTGGTGGCTGGTGCTGGTTTTTGCTGAGAGAAAAAAACTGCTGGCCGGTGACTGATAATCCAAACGAAGGCTATATCCTTTTCCTTGCGATCGAGTGACAGCCATCTATCCGCCTAGCAGTTGGGCACATACTCGCCTCCCTGATGCAGCCGCGGGTTGTTGGCGAAGCTGCAAGAGAACAAGAGGCGAGCACGATTAGCAGTTTCTGAACATCATACGCACCCCAACTGATCATGATCGAAGGAAGCTCCGATCCACCAACCTGCTGCGAGGAATGTTCGTGAACGCCCCGGTCTCAGGGATCGTGCCGCAGAGGTCGTTGCTGGACAGATCTCTGCAGCAGGGAAGGAAGAATAATAGCAATGTCACCGCATCATATATACGGAAGAGATCTCTGCATGCATGGACAGAAGAGACGATGGAAACACCGAGCTAGAGCAATGCAGCTGCGCTTACAAGAGCTTCAGGGACTTCAGGTTCCCGAGTGCCAAGGGTATGGGTCCCGAGATGTGGTTGTTATGCAGGTCCAAGCCGACCAGGTTCGCCAGCCCACCAAGCTCCGACGGGATCCTTCCCTGGATGTTGTTCCCGTAGACTTCCCTGATCAGACGACGAAACAGTCAGTAAAACAGAATTCACCGACAGGTATGATCAGGTATCGGAAATTTTCATCAGGAGAAAAAGAAAAAGAATAAGAGCAGCAGATGAAGGTTCAGAAAGAGCATACAGGAATTGCAGCTGGTCCAGTTGCCCCAGCTCGGGCGCCAGAGGGCCGGACAGCTTCTTATTCCCAAGATCCCTGCCAAAGACGCAGTTTGGATCGAGCAATTAACAATCATCAGAGAACGAATGCCATCGTCTCCTAATAATCCCATCCCAAATCATATCCCAGACAGACAGGACTCAGGAGGCTGTGGTATGTAGAGCACTCACAGGCGGATGACGCGGTTGTTGCCGTCGCAGGTGACATAGAACCACGTGCACGGGTCCACCAGGTTGGGGGAGCGCGCCGTCGGGGTCCTTGAGGCCATTGCGCAGCGCCGTCAGCGCGTCCACGTCCTTGTTCGCCGCCGCCGCCGCGACGGCCATCGCCATGAGGACGGCCGCCGCCGCGATCGACAGGGGAACAGTGCGGCCCGTGAGGAGCGCCATGGCGTGGTCGGAAGCGTGTGATCCAAGGAGGAAGGCAATCAAAGAATGTTGCAGAACCGGCCTACTGCCGCGGTGCTGTGTG
>OAMR01000104.1:94022-106635 GCA_900205405.1 Echinochloa crus-galli | reverse complement strand
ATGTATTTTTGTACATTCATTCAGGTTTTATATCTAACATTTTTTCTTCCTTTGTCAGTTTCAGAGAAAATTGACTGGCACGCTTACAGGATTCAGACGATCGGACACGTGTGAAGCCAGCTGATTCGACTTGCTGTGTGCTTGGCGTGAGAAGCCGATTTTGCGTCAACAGGAAGGAAGGAAAAAGGGTCGCGCCGTCGCCTAACGCGCGAAACGTGGTCCGTCCTGGATGCATTTCCATTCCTGAACGAAACACCACTTTGATGGTATCAATTTAGCTACGAGGGCTACAGTGCTACACACATTCTTGCATACTCTACCAAGCCCGAATTGGCTTGCGTCATAAAGTTCTCTGATGGAGGCCACGAGCTCACGGTTCTTGCTTATCCTAAAATGTAAAATGGAATTGATCCGTTAAAAAGAGCAGCTCGCGTTCGAACCCCTAGCAGTGTGCTTATTCTGGAACCGCCCCTCCTGTCGTTCCCTGACACAATCTCATTCACACGCTAAAAAGAATAAACATAAAGTGCGAGGGCCAACCGGCGAAACGTACTCCCAAGCATCACCAACTGCCGTCCTGGCTAGTTCAAAAAAAAAAAACCTGCCGTCCGGGCCCATCCCAACGTTCGGCACGCCCGGCCTAGGGTAGCCGTTACCACCGCGCGGCGAAATAGTCGCGAATACGTAGGATTTCAGGGTTCTCTCCACAAAAACGCCACGGCCCCCAACTTTCTCGTTTGAACTCCCACTTGCAACCCCGCCGCCGGGAGGGACAGCCGCGGCGGCGATGGCTCGCACCAAGCACGCGGCCGTGAGGAAAGCGAAGGAGCAGCCCAAGAAGAAGCTCCAGTTCGGGCGCTCGACGCCGGCAGGTAAGCTCCGCGCCCCGCGCTCCCTCCCCCTGCCTCGCGAGCAGGCGCTGCCCCAGCTCTCCGCCCCGTGGTGCTAAGCGCGTCTTGTTTCCTTCTTTTGCAGGTGGAGCGAGTACCTCGGGGGCTCCGGTGAGTGCGTGCATGAGGGGATCGCTTCTAGCCTTCTCCTGTATTCTTTTTTGGGGGGACGAATTTGGGGGTGGACTTATTTGCTTGCAACCTGTTCGATGGAATGCAGGGGAGCGCTGCGGGGACTGGAGACGGGGCGGCGGCTGGAGGTGAGGCGCTCTCTTTCCTTGTTGAGTGCTTGAAATGTGGGCATTTCGTCGCGTAATTAGGTGTCATTTCGTTGTCTGTTCCTGTTCTTTTTGGGGGATTGGGGAGTTGGTCCTCTGAGATTGCCAAGAGGGTGAGCACTGAACACGTATGTTGCGCCATTTCGCTCTGCCCTTTAATTTGGATGTAGCTTAACCCATAGTTTGGTTGTTGGCATGGCCTTGTAACTGTTGCACACGAAGCGTATTTTATGCTTCTCCCGGTCATTAGGTCTCTTCTTTTGTAGTGGGATGAGGACTAATGCGCCACTTCGCCATATGGCTGTCTAGATTTTGGAGTTTCTTTTGTGTTTGCTGTTGTATTATGTGTTATTCACTTTAGGATGTTTTCTTGGGGAAGCAGGTACCCCGAGGCGGCAGCAGCAGCGGGTGAAGAAGCCACACCGTTGGAGGCCAGGGACCGTAGCACTGCGGGAGATTAGGAAGTACCAGAAAACCACGGAGTTGCTTATCCCATTCGCACCATTCGTCCGTCTGGTGGGTGCTGTGTACCTTTGGCTTGTCCTCCCCATGAAAATGGGTTTCGTCTGCAGACTGTCTCACAGAAAAGCTATTGCTTCTGATATTTTTGCAGGTGAGGGAGATCACTGATTTGTACTCAAGGGGGAACGTAACACGCTGGACACCGGAAGCCCTTCTTGCAATGCAAGAGGTCAGTTACACCTAATGGCTCCATTGGAGAGCTTGAGTACTATTTTCCATAGCTATAATATAGTGCCCCATGGTATATTTTGGATTGTCTGCCATATCGTCACACCGGACAATAACTTGTGTTAAATTTTGCACTGTAAACTCATTAGATGGCGATGTAAAATGATTTGGTCATTCCTAAAATGATTTGCATTGTAAATTCATTAGCTACCTAATGGATCCATTACTTAAGATTTTCCATAGATACATTTGGTGTCATGAAATCCTTTTCTCTTAATCCGGTAATATTACTACTAAGAGTTTCAAATTGTGACCTTTCCGGGTGATAAATTATTCACAGTTAAATTCCTTTTGCCTAAATTGCTTAATTAAGAGTTTTAGGTCGTGAGATTTGGGTGCGTGCGTTGTTTTAATTCTCTCAGATTGTTTTTCTTCCTGTCTACAGGCAGCAGAATACCACCTGATCGAACTGTTCGAAGTGGCACATCTTTGTGCCATCCACGCCAAACGTGTTACTCTCAGTAAGTTGTTACTGACTGGACACCCTTTCCTTGCATTCTTTACACCAAATGGAAATGTGTGTAACAACATATCAGTTACATGATTCTTTGATGATTATGCCGAGATTTGATATATTTTTTATTTGTATCTAATGATATCATTTGAAGTGGCAAAATTGCTAATGAGCAGACATAATAATGTTTAGCTAGATTGTGCAAAGTGCAATTCTCGATTTTCAGATTTTTGAAAAGGTCATTTTGTGGTTCTCACGAAGATATAAGCAAATGGTAAATATATTTATAACTACAGCTTAGAGAGTGGACTGGAACTTGCTAAACAATTAATATATTAACAAAAATTGGCTAAGAAGTCTGAAATGTCAAGGATCTAGGCCTGTTTTTTGTATTTATTCTGGCTTAAATTGTAGGAATGTCAAATGTCTTTTGAAGTGAAACGGGTTTGAATACAATTTTTATCATTCCTGAATTTGGAAGTCGTTATGTTTTCCTTTTATATCATTTAAAACTCAGAGCAATAAAGAAGTGCTTACCTTGCTGCTGCAGTGCAAAGGGACATCCAACTTGCAAGGCGTATTGGGGGAAGGCGTTGGTGAATGGTGATAGACTAATCTAATCATATGTGCTTCAGAATGCTTGTAGGACATGAAATATGTGTCGTTGGCCATACATCTTAGAATGTAATGTAGATGTATCTTAATCCAGGGAGCAGGTTGTCGTTAATCTGATTTGCTAGATGGCTTCTGGAGTATCACTTCAGTATATTTTAGGACTCATTTGTATCAAGGGAATATGCTACATGTTCAGCTGAACTGGTTCTGAGGAGTTAGCCAGTGGTGTTATTGAGTGTTGTGGAATGATTTGTTTCTCTCAAGTATTCGGACTAATGTATAAAATGTTACTCAGATGATATGTTAACACGCAGACAGGTATAAAATGCTGCAAAATTGTCATATGTGGACTATGTAGCAACTGAGAGAGAGAGGATGTAGGGTCTTTTGGGATACACTGTCATTATATCTGCAGCTTACATTGATCCCTGAACGCGCTGAACAGCTCTAGATTGTCGTCTGTTGAGTTTGAGAGGACTGAGGTTTCCCCGCCTTGTCTTGATTTGTGTTCAACCATTTGCTTCTTCAGCGAGCCTATAGATTGAAGAATCTCACCATTTTGTTTGCAGAGGTTACATTCTGAAACTGCTATATACTCTGGGATTCTTTTCTCCCCTGGTGTTCATGGTTTACACATTCAGATATTGGTCCAGCCAATCGATTAACCATGACCCGTACCTGTTGCCTGGTTCTTGACGCTGCATTCTGGAACGAATGCATGCTGGAACGAACTGCAGTGGCTTACACGAACAGTTACTGAAGGACACATCCGGAAAATACAAAATAAGGAACTGAACCGTAAAGTTCGTGATCGCATATCAGAAACAACAACACGTAGCATGTAAATATAACGCAGATATTGTGGCCATGGTTCTTCCATCTCTTCAGAGTGCAGTATTTTTATTTTCTTGAGGAAAGGCGAGTGCAGACTGCAGAGTTTAATGGACAGAGAGAACGGGATCTTCAGTTGCTCGTTCTCCTTCCATTCCATCTCTTTGACGCCCCGTTTAGTTCCGGTTAAATCATCAGACTTTAAAAAATTCTCTCTCCAAACTTTACTATTCATCTATCACATCAAATCTCTCTCCTCATACATGGAGTACTGAACGTGGGTAAATAAAAAACTAGTTGCATGGTTTTGATGTACACGACGAGACGAATTTTTTGAGCCTAGTTAGGTCATGGTAGGATAATGTTTATCACAAACAAACCAAAAGTGCTACAGTATCTGATGTGACTTTTTCACTTCACTTTTCATCTTTTCTCAGGGACTAAACACCCCTGAGAAAAATAAAAACAAAGAAGAACGGACAATATATGTATCTGGATAAAAAAAATGTAAAAATAAAGAGAGCAGTGGTGTGGATCAGTAGAGCCTGTATCTCTTCCGTGCAGCATTCCCTGCATCTCTTTGATCACCGATGGCATTTACTACTCATTAAACAAGCTTCTCTCGAGACTCGAGAGGTAGGTACGCACGACTGATTACTAGTGATTACCCGCCCGTGGCCGCCACTCGCGACGCGCCCCGCCCCGCAGGCCGCAGTTTGCCGGTTTTCGGTTCGAATTCTACCCGCCGCCGCCCGCCGGTTTCCGCCGCGATGGCCCGCACCAAGCACCCCGCCGTGAGGACGGCGGCCCGCCCGCCTAAGATGAAGCTGCAGTTCGATCGCTCACCTCGCCAGAGGGCGGCGCGGACAGGTACCTCCCACACGTGACACGTCCCCCGCGCACCCACTCTATCTATGCCCCGGCGTGAACAGTGAAGACTCGCCGCCGCTGCTGCTTTCCCTGCTTCCACCTGAAATGCTGTAACACGTTTCCGTTTGATCCTTCTGTGTAGGCGGCGCGAGCACCTCGGGAACCCCGGTACATGCGGGCGAGAGGGGGGTTTGGTCTTGTTTTTTCTTTTTGGTTGCTCTGACCTGCATGAAGCCTGTTTGATGGAATGCAGGGCAGGGGTGCGCCGGCCGGGGATGGAGCAGCTGCCACTGGTTTGTGATCGTTGTTTGTTTTTCGGCGCGTGTCCGGGGGTGTTTTCTAGAGTTAATTGTGTGGTTTTTCAGGGGCTTTCCAATCCTTGCATAAACTGCTCTGAACACGCATTTACCAGTGTTGCATGGCATTGGCTTAGCAATGTCATCAAGATTGCTACTCATGCTTCTCCAGTGTTGTTCTTTGGTGATTTGTGGATGCGTTGGCAGTTTCTCATTAATTTTGCAGCGTTTTTGTTACGGTTGTAGCAAAATGTAGTTTGCCATCAGGAGTATCGTTTCTGGAGTTACTACCTTCTTGTTTCTTGTTTGCTGGATTTGTTAGTCACTTTAGGATATGGTATTGGAGAAGCAGGGGCACCTGGGCGTAAAAAGAGGCCACATCGGTGGCGACCAGGGACAGTGGCTCTGCGGGACATTAGGAGATTCCAGAAATCTACCAAGCTTCTCATCCCATTCGCTCCCTTTGTTCGTCTGGTGGGTGCAGCCCGGATTGGTCCCATAACACAACATTTGGAATCCACAGCACCTTAATGGGGCAACTTTTGCTTATGTGTTTGCAGGTGAGGGAGATCACTAATGACTATTCAAAGGAAGTGACACGGTGGACTCCTGAAGCCCTCCTTGCAATGCAAGAGGTCTACACTGAAGCATGTGTTGTGTAATATTTGATTAGAAAACTTTAATGTGCATTAGTTGAAGGCTTCTAAACTATCAAATCTTCAACATATAAATTTGTCGTCATGAAATCCTGTCTTCCTTGTTTGTATGGTATTAAACAGATTTCATATTTCCAGATTTATGAGTGGATATATAAAACGGTATTGAATGTTGTCAGTGTAGAATGTGTCTTATCTGATCTAGCCTGCTTGCTATTGGTGATTGACTGATTGATGACTAAAATGTGAACGATTGCAATGCTGAGGCTTATCAAGCATATTTTTTCCCCAATGGTTTGGTCAGAACTTTAATGTTCATCAATTCAGCACTTGGAAACTTCTAATATCCTGTATATATAAATTCCTTGCCATCATGTTCTTTCCATTTAATTGGTCTGATATTAGTTCAGAATTTCATATTGCTATATTTATGAGCAACTAGCAGGGTGATAGTTTTAAGAAATCCAAGTGTGCATATACTGTTGTATCATTATGTTTTTATCATCAATTTTGTACTTTGTATTTTTGTTTTTTTATTTGAATATAGTTTTGCTCCATGATTTAAGAGAGACCTTAAGGAGTGGAATATCTCTATGGATTTAGCTATGGATAGGAGCGCTTGGAGACTAGCAATCAATGTGCCCGAACCGTGATCCTTACTTCCTTTTCTGTTTTTCCCCTAACTCTAATTTCTGTTTTTGGGTTTCACCTCTAGCCTACCCCAACTTGCTTGGGACTAAAGGCTATGTTGTTGTTGTTGTAGTAGTTTTGCTCCATGATGAGAAAAGATCATGGGTATTTTGTCATTTTTATTTATTTGTGCACCTAGCTATGTTTTTTATTATATTATGCATTAAATGATCTTGTGAATTGCACCTTTGATCTCTTAAATGCATACCATGTGCAACAAACTTATGAATTTACTAAATTGTGTGCCACTAGCTTTCTCTTTTTTGTTGCATCCTCCTTTTTTTCCCCCAGAAGGGGTGGTGTTGCGTCCTCCTTCACTATGTACCATTGGCTATGTGATCTGAGCCCATATTCTGATATACACTACTATGCTTCATGTCAACTGTCGATGCTCTCCCAACCGATACAGAAAAATCCATTCCCTTGTACTACTTTCTAGTGTACAAATAGTGTTAGCCGATTGAACCATCTATGTCATCTGGAAGGAGGGATGATATGTTGTGTTGTTTTCTTAAGGGTATGATTGCCTTTTCCATGATTAGAATAGATCAATCACCTCTCGTATCAAGTCTGGATCACCTCTCGTATCAAGTCTGGTCTTCTTTGGTTTATGTTTACATCTAGCTATGTTTCTATTTTGATTTCACATTGTACATAAAAAAAAGTATTTCAGTTGTAACCTTGATCTCTAATATACAGACGATTTGCAAGTCTTATTTTTCACTGGCACTTGAGTTCTTATTCAATAATGGTAGGATAATGGAGAAGCATGCATATTTAACCTTTTGGATTGGTTTTTCTTTTTGTTATGTCAGTGGTGGGCAATTATAAAGTAGGTTTATGTGTATAGTGGGTTTTCAGGTTATTGTTTTGTAATGGTAGTGTGGGTTAATTATAATACTATAAGGAAATTTTGGTTTAATTTTTCTTAATGGCACTGGACTGGAGCCATTCTAATTTATTAACAGACTAAAGCACAATTGGACTGCAGCCATTCTAATTTGCTGTGTGTTTATGCACTATTATTGTTATAGTGTGAATTTCCTTTGGCCATGTATTTTTAGAAATGCCATCTTCCACACAATGGGCAAAAAGAACATAAAATTGTCTATATTTCTTTTTTATCAATGCAATTTTGTAAATTCCTTTAGTTTCCAATATTGTTTCCTCGTTTGCAGGCAGCAGAGTACCACGTAATTGAACTGTTTGAAGTGGCGAATTTGTTGGCCATCCATGCAAAGCGTGTTACCATCAGTAAGCTAAACAGATTTCCCTTTTCCACTAATTATGCTGAATGGAAATGTTTTCATATTCATAAAAGCATCTCCAACATGTGATTGTATTTAATGATTCTTCTTGGATTTGTTGTGACATCTGATATACATGGTATTTGATATTTGACTAAAATTGAAGATTTCAACTAATTATTCATTAACATTTGTGGCATGGATAGTGGACTAGAATATGCTAATACTGAGGTTTAGTTCAGATTGAGATGCCGCACAATTGAAGTGCTTACTAAATACCTAAATAATAGGAAGTGTGATATAAAATCAGATAGAATTGAAATGAAAAGCATGCTAATTTTATGGTTTCAATCCTCGTTAAAACTTTGTGAAATATATATGCATAACAACCTTTGTACACTTGCATCTTCCCTTTGTGTAAAAAGAATTAACCTAAATGTGCTATGTTTGGAGTCATAAGTTGTCCTTACTAAACTTCTAGCACTAAACCACCACACATCGGCTAACCACACTACTATTAACAAAGTATTAACATGCTAGTGCGTAACAGTATTGGAGCCATGTACCCTAGATGCATGCGTGCATGTGGATAGGCTCGTGGCATAGCTGTTCACAGTGCAGTGGTTCTGGATATTTACTGTGTGTACTTATTTAGAGTAACTGAGGGCGTTGGTAGTGGTGGTTTGAATGTAATACCCTAGGTTGTTAGCAGTGGTGTTGTTGGGCATGTGACCTAGATTATAATAACATAACTTTTGGGGTAACCGTTTTACATGAGGCGGGGATGAAAATGTAGAGATGTTATGTGTACAGGAATCACCCCATAGGTCGGTTCAGCCATAAACAAATTTCGAGTGCTGGGTATTGAATCTTGACTTCGACAAAACTTTCTTAAACAGAAGAAACTATTTTACAATTGAGCTGCATAAAATCAAATGGAATAAATAAAGTGTGCGTCCTATTAAGTATGCTTTCTTTGTCATGACATTTCTGTAACATTTTTTTTCTTCTGTGTTGCTGCAGTGCAAAAGGACATCCAACTTGCTAGGCGTATTGGTGGAAAGCGTTGGTCATAGTCTCATAGACTAGTTACATATGTGCTCTGAATCCTGCAGTATGATGGAAACATTAAACATGTACATTTTGCGGTAGCGTCTTGACTTGGTAGATATATTTGTACTGTCGTTCTAAATGTAGTATAGTTAATTTTAACTCTTTTGTTGAAGAACATTGTAATTGATATCAGTGCACCAAAAGTCATCGACTTCAATCTGGTTTGTTGAACATAACATGGCCTGCCTGGTGTAGTTCTACAATGATGGAGCTGTTGCCTTCTTGCTTGTCGAACAGGTTCCAAGCCAGTGGCGTAGCCACGTTGGGGCAAGCTGGGGCAGCTGCCCCAGCTAAATATGTGTCGGTTCAAATACATTCCTTCTTATCCGACGATATTTCTAAGATTCGTCAGTACTTTTAGATGGCGTCATGGTTAGCAGGTTCTTATTACTTGCTAATTTCTGTCTTTATTCTTCAAATTTGAGGATACATCTTTAAACGTCACATAAAATTTGTGCAATTGCAGTATATAGATGTGTGAACTGGTGTGTGTTTCATTTTAGTTTGGTACGTCGTTAGAGTCGCCCCAGCTAATTTTTTTTCTGGCTCCACCACTGTTCTAAGCTGTTGTATACCCAATATTCCAAGTCTTCTATAAGCCCAATTTGAATATGTAATTCGCCCAGGATACATATAGATCATAATGAGACTCCTTTTGTAGTGACTTCTATAATTTGAATATGTTAATTGGGGCTTACGTTTTGTAGTGTCAATGCGACTCCATAATGGTATTGACCATTGTCATGTATTATTAATTTGCATTTTTAAGCATAATCCAATATTCCGGTTGCATTTTTAAGCATAATCCAATATTCCAGTTGCATTTTTAAGCATGATGTTGCTTACTCAATATCTAATGAAATATTTGTGACCGCACTATCCGCCTTTGCCTAGCTCAATATTTGAGACATGAATATTAGTATTCGTAACCAAGTCAAACCAGATTTGTATCTTTATTATCCGACAACAATCCGTGTAAGGAACATCCTCACAAAAAGGTAATAAAATTAGCGAAAACTGGACAGATTGTTCGAGAATCAACAATACATTGGAAAAGAAATAAAGTACTGTAATACACCATTACTTCTATGTTCTTCTGGCACACCGCACCTAAATGGATATGTAAGAAATATTTGGCAGATCAAAGAGAAAACAAAACTATAGAACAATGTAACTGACCTTCCAAGTGCACTTGGTTCCAGAACAGGAAAAGCAATACTTGTCAAAGATGAAACTCAAGGAGAATTATCTAGTACAGGAGCAGATTTGGTAGACAAAGCAATTTCTTACATTTGGAATTCCAACAAGAATGATGAAGCCCCTGCAATCTCACCTTCATCACTTGTATCCTCAAATCACTATTACATAAAATCAAGTACAAGAAACGACCAAACTACCCAACAACAATTCACCTCAGAAATAGGCCAGAAAAAAAGTTTGGTCTACATACATAGCATAAAACTCAGCCAAGTCTTGCTTCTCGGTGTAAAACCTGAAATGAAAATATTTACATCAACTTATTGTCGAACAGCTCAACAAAGATAATTATAAAATGTGTGGTCAAATTTCTGGATCATTGACCAGTAAATATGCATCTTAGTTCTTCAATAATGTTGTTGAGATCATGTTGATATCTGAAACCAAATCTCTTTAGCAAGGGAGAGAGCAAAATTTAGTGGCTTATAGATAAATGAAATAATTTAGACTCAGCATAGTAAAAATTGAAGATGGATGTCTTATATGTGTGACAAAAACATATCACATTACACTCCTAAATTGAATGTCATTAGATGCAAAAGTGTTTATAAAAAAATATTGTTAGTTTGCTACAGTAAATTTTATTTGTGAATTTCAGTTGGTGAGGGAATAATCAATTGTCCAGCAGTATAATGCCAAGATAGTGCATGATCTTTGTTATAGAGTTACCACTAATATGAACAATAGTTATGAATTTAGTGATACCGTAAATTTTCTGTTCGTTTCTATGTCTAGTTAAACATAGCATACATATCATTCACTTGCAAGAGAACTAATAACATCAAACAATACAAACTTCTTCTACCTCCTCAGCAAATTTAATCAAGATTGTTGTCCTTGGCCTTTGCTGGCCTTCAATAGGCACAAAGTGTGCAGTAACTACTGCAGGAAAGCCAGCATTATCCAATACACCCTGCAAAAAGTCACAGATTTAATTTATGTACTGGTCAGATCAAATGATCATCAATGGTTGCACATGAGAATTGGAAATCCTACCTTTACAATTCCTGCGACAAAGGCTCCGCAGTTGAATGCTCCCATATCTTTTGGCACCGAAATGAACCTGCCAAAACATGGGGGAATTAAATATCACATTTTAGACCTGTATGAAAAAAAGAAAATATTATGAAGTCCTCCGAGGTCATCAAACCTGTTAACAAGAAGCTCCTTTTCACTAATCATGTATTCGTCCTCATGTTCTGTTCCCTTCTCAAGCGAGTCAGCCACCTGGTAACATAAGAAACCAACTAGTGGAATCAGCAAAAAAAATGTCAATAGTTTCAGGCAGAATCTAGCTAGTTTTCAGTTAAGAGTCAAAGATCAGTTTGCAGCATGATGCGGGTCGTTGCTCATGCCCAAGTCTTAGGGAGGCTGCTATGGCCATTGTCTTTGAGGTTTGTTAGCTATTTATATGAAGGAATACACCAGAAATCGCTGCAACGTTCACAGAAATTCCCGGCCAGTAGCAAAAGCTCAAGGAACAAAAATCCCCATGAAGGAACAACTCCATTATGAGATCGTGTATGAATCAGAAAGACAGTCACCAGTAACATGTTACCTTTCCAAATAGGACCTTCCATACAGTGCTGTGAATGAATGATAAAATCCCCAGAAGTCGTGTTTCTCGTCTATTCCCCTGAAATAGTAACTCGTAATCTTTACTTATCTCAACATGAAAAAACTAGGAAAAGAAACGCAAAACACATGTATAATAAATTGGATTTTAATTCTTTAAATCAGGTGAGCACTTGAAGTCGTTACAGATATTACAGCTGTAGTAAGAACATTTTAGTCCTTACTTAACTAAAAATATGAGGTGATACAGTGACATTACAACAGTTATTATTCAATTAGTTCATGAAAAAGCACTATTGTTTATACTAAATGTACACTGCTTGGATAAACATAAGTGATATATCAGATTTGAGCTTCAAAGAGTAAGCCCTATTTCAAAAAAAGGAACTATTTTTGAACAGAAATAAGACTATAGAATGTTATTTGCAAACATGGAGCCAAGAAAATGTTTTATTTCAGCCTTTTACAATGCTAAAATATATACGAGCCAAGAAACTGGTAACATACCTTTTCTCTGTGACAGAGAAGTTCAAGAACCCTTGCGCCAACAGCATAACCAGCATCCTCCAGTCTGAGCATAAAGCAAAAGAAAAATATGTAGCCCAAATGAATTTATAGGTCGATGGAAAAATTTATAGAATAAATTTACATCATATGGATATAACATAGTAGCATGCGGTAACTGAGAGGGCTGTACCACATATAAATCAAGACAAGGTTGGGAAAAAAAAGCAACAGGACAACAAATAGTCAATTAACCTCGCTACAAATTGCTACAAATTCATCAGACCAATACACACATAATAGAAACTACCTCCGTTCCAGCTCCGCAATGTTGTCAACTTGTGTTTGGTTGTACTGAACCAACTCTGAGAACAAGAATGCAAATGCACTCAAACTGACCTACAGACGGTAGAAAATCACTGAGTATATAATGCAACAAAAAAGGCAACTTTCTTTAGTAACAAAACAGAAACCCTAGAGACACCAAGACCATGAGTAAAGCTTATCACAGTTTTTGAACACTCAAATTGCAAAAATTGTCAATGACTAAAGTATTTTACCAAAGAAATAAGCAACAACTCCCTGGC
>OAMR01000104.1:68628-93816 GCA_900205405.1 Echinochloa crus-galli | reverse complement strand
ATGGTTTCAGGTCCAGATTCTCCCTGAAATGAACTAGAATCATTGTGTGGTGTGCCAAACGAAAGAATCTGGACTGAAACCATTGGCAGCGAAACAGGTGATTCTGTTTCAGCAGAGAAACATTTTAAATGAGAATCTGAATCTGAAACATTTCTGATAGAATCTGGATTCATGCCGAACGGGCCCTAAATTTTCTTTGTTTGAGTTACCTACTCCATAACTTCATTCATGGTAGGTTCTTATGGCTGATCTTCTGTCATATCCTTAATCTTCCTACTCTTCTGTGTTTCCGTCAGTATGCTGATCAGGAAAAATGGAGTATCATTTGTGAAAGTGTATCTCAGTTATTTATTCATCCCTTCTGCATTTTTCAATCTCAATGTGGAGTAACTTTGAGGCATTGCATTCATGCATTATTATACTTGTTCTCAACATAAAGAAATGGGCTTTCAGTTTGTCACAGGCCATCGGTTTTTTTTTTTGCTTTATTTTTTCAGTCATTCTCCGGGTTCATGATGAGTTAATCAAGATGTATCCCACGCTACTACTAATTCTTGTGCCAAGACATCCTCAGGACTGCAAGAATTTTTCCTTAGTATGTTAATGACACTTTTCTTACCCTTTTAATCAGCTTGTAGTTTATGAGACATTTGTCATTTTACTACTTGTTTCTTACCTCTATTTTGTATCATATCTTGTTGGATACTAAAAAGTCAAAACAATGCAATACTCAAAAGAGTTACAGGTGTAACCTTCAGTGTTTGAAATTTGAATTTCTTCAGCATGAAGATTGTCATGCATTTTAATTTGGATTTCCAACTCTGGACTGGTATCAGATGCCATTCAATTTGTTATTCCAACATATCTGAACCATATCTTTGTACATGTTGTTACAGGCACTGAAGAAACGTAAGCTCAATTTTGTGCTGAGGTCAACAAATGAAGTGGTGTCTTCAAGCACTAGGGTATACATGGTCGATACGTTAGGTTTGTGTGCCTCTCCTGAAAATTAATGTGCTCTTGGTGCAGAAATCTGTACGCCATTTTTGAACTATTATTTAACTGCATGAGATACCATTGGAATCTCTAAGGATTTAGCTATGGATAGGAGCGCTTGGAGACTAGCAATTAATGTGCCTGAGCCGTGATCTTTGCTTTCTTTTCTGCTTTGCTCTAACTCTTTTTCTGTTTTTTTTTTGACCTTTTGGGTTTCACCTCTAGCCTACCCCAACTAGCTTGGGACAAAAGGCTATGTTGTTGCTGTTGTTGTATGAAGTCCTCCGAGGTCATCAAACCTGTTAACAAGAAGCTCCTTTTCACTAATCATGTATTCGTCCTCATGTTCTGTTCCCTTCTCAAGCGAGTCAGCCACCTGGTAACATAAGAAACCAACTAGTGGAATCAGCAAAAAAATGTCAATAGTTTCAGGCAGATTCTAGCTAGTTTTCAGTTAAGAGTCAAAGATCAGTTTGCAGCATGATGCGGGTCGTTGCTCATGCCCAAGTCTTAGGGAGGCTGCTATGGCCATTTGTCTTTGAGGTTTGTTAGCTATTTATATGAAGGAATACACCAGAAATCGCTGCAACGTTCACAGGAATTCCCGGACAGTAGCAAAAGCTCAAGGAACAAAAATCCCCATGAAGGAACAACTCCATTATGAGATCGTGTATGAATCAGAAAGACAATCACCAGTAGCATGTTACCTTTCCAAATAGGACCTTCCATACAGTGCTGTGAATGAATGATAAAATCCCCAGAAGTCGTGTTTCTCGTCTATTCCCCTGAAATAGTAACTCGTAATCTTTACTTATCTCAAAATGAAAAAACTAGGAAAAGAAACGCAAAACACATGTATAATAAATTGGATTTTAATTCTTTAAATCAGGTGAGCACTTGAAGTCGTTACAGATATTGCAGCTGTAGTAAGAACATTTTAGTCCTTACTTAACTAAAAATATGAGGTGATACAGTGACATTACAACAGTTATTATTCAATTAGTTCATGAAAAAGCACTATTGTTTATACTAAATGTACACTGCTTGGATAAACATAAGTGATATATCATATTTGAGCTTCAAAGAGTAAATCCTGTTTAAAAAAATAACTATTTTTTAACAGAAATAAGACTATAAAATGTTATTTGCAAACATGGAGCCAAGAAAATGTTTTATTTCAGCCTTTTACAATGCTAAAATATATACGAGCCAAGAAACTGGTAACATACCTTTTCTCTGTGACAGAGAAGTTCAAGAACCCTTGCGCCAACAGCATAACCAGCATCCTCCAGTCTGAGCATAAAGCAAGAAAAATATGTAGCCCAAATGAATTTATAGGTCGATGGAAAAATTTATAGAATATAAATTTACGTCATATGGATATAACATAGTAGCACGTGGTAACTGAGAGGGCTGTACCACATATAAATCAAGACAAGGTTGAGAAAAAAAGCAACAGGACAATAAATAGTCAATTAACCTCGCTACAAATTCATCAGACCAATATACACACAATAGAAACTACCTCCGTTCCAGCTCCGCAATGTTGTCAACTTGTGTTTGGTTGTACTGAACCAACTCTGAGAACAAGAATGCAAATGCACTCAAACTGACCTACAGACAGTAGAAAACCACTGAGTATATAATGCAACAAAAAAGGCAACTTTCTTTAGTAACAAAACAGAAACCCTAGAGATACCAAGACCATGAGTAAAGCTTATCACAGTTTTTGAACACTCAAATTGCAAAAATTGTCAATGACTAAAGTATTTTACCAAAGAAATAAGCAACAACTCCCTGGCAGTTAATACGCCTATCACCAAGAAATCTCAATGCTAGAAAGAAGAATGACAAAAAAATGTCTTACGCAACAAATATTCTTCCGCTATAGCGATCACATTTAGACACTGATGCAGTTGCAAAGTTGAACTGGGTCAAATGGCACTTTTGAGAGTTCTGTATTTTGTCCCTACATGGCTACATGTATGATAGTTTCAAGGGTCCTTTAATGTGTTCACCTATCCTTCTTTTAATGCCTACCATTCCTACTGTCCTGTGGGCACTGAGATCATGATATAGATGGCCAGTGACAAGGCTGGTGAGATCTTACATCGTGTCTGGCTGGCTTTGAGAGCTTACAATCCCATACCACCGCCAGAAATTTAATAATTGCAAATGGCCTGCATCAATGTGGTAGTCTGGTATGTTGGCAGTATGGTGTTGTAGTTGCTAATGGTATTAGATTCGGAGGAACTAGGAGAATTTACTCTCAATCCTTTCGTTTTAAGTGTTCTTTGGTTCATTCTTGTAAGTTCCACCATTTTAGGATTTCAGTTCATTATCCTTCTCTAAACTTCACTTCAAGCTCGGTGGGTGGAGATTATGTCAACATGTTGGAACAGATGAACCAAGTATGCAGCATGATTAACATTTATGGGCCACTCCAAATTCCAAAACAAAACTGGCCCGTATGATCCAATGTTTTTCCATGAAGCATGAATTAACAAGATGAATTCTTGGAAGTCAAAAAAATAACAAATCTCAAATTCAATAAAAATGTAGTTCTGTTCATCTAGAAAACACATTACAGCTCCATATAAGGTTCAGAAAAATAGTGAGCATTCTAATTTATAAAAATAACCATCAATGATTGAGGTGATATTTTCTCTCCCATCATATGAACCATTTTTGCAACTGAATTCGGCCTTCTAGAATTATAGATAAAATAAAAAATAATTCCCCTTTATTGATTTTTTTATAAGCAATGACTATAGTTTATGTCCACTTCAATGAACATGAGAAAATAACTTTAGTAAAAAAAGATATCTGCATTTTTCCTATTTCTGATTAGTACAAGTGCACTCCCTCTAGTCAAGTAAAGTTTTGTTTTAAAATGTATATAGTTATTAAACTCTTCAACTAAATTATCAATATGAAATGCGTATGATAGCCAAGAAGAAAAAACGTTATGAGCATATTTGTCTCAAAAATGCTTCAAGCATACTGTGATTTTAATAGGTTTACAAGGAAGCTACGGTACAGATTGTTTGTGCATGGGTTGGGGAGTGGGGGCATCAAATTTGTGTGTGGAAGTCCATTTGGCTTTAAAAGACAACACTCATTTGTGACCATGAGTAGTACAGATGAATCAAGATAATTTCAAGTGATTGCAACTAAAAGCATCAATTATTCAGTGGACCAGTTATCTAGACAGGTTACATTCCTACTGCCTTCCTAACATAACCAACCCGAAGGCACCACCGTTCCAGCGCAGTAAAATGCTTGCCCTAAGGAAGATCTAAATCATGAGCATGGATCCAGGGTGGCCGTGCGCGTGTAGATCCGAAGGGAATTCGAAGCGGCGTACCTCCTGCCTGCCGCGGCTGAGGGGCTTGTCGAGGACGTTGGCGTACTGCTTCGCCTTCCCGACGCCGATCATCTTGTCCTCTCTTACCTATCGGCAAGGGCGGACCAAGTACAGGACTGGTTGTACAATAATTTTAGCAGCAAATCGAAGTTAGTAGGTAAAAACACATGGTCAGATCCGAAGGTAAACAGCGGGTCTGGGTGTTCGATCTCGCACAGCGGGAAGGAAGGGAACGGGCGGCCATACCCCTGACGGATGCTCGTCGCCGGGCGAAGCGCCCCGCAAAGGGGCGGCGCCACTCGCTCTGTTTGCCGCCGCTAGGAAAGGAAGGCGAGGAAGGCAGGGACCGAGAGGAGAGAGAAGACGTGGGAGAGAGGAGAACGCAAAGGAAATGGAATTTCTGTTCATCTATCGGGTGTTTTTCGATCTTCTTTTTCACTCAGATTTCAACGGATGCGATCCTGTCAAGATCCGTGCGGCTGCTGGCTGTGTTTTGGTTGATGGGTCGTTGTTTGTTGTGTTTGTCAGCCCATTCATTTTGCCGGCCCGGTAGCACGCTGGCGTCGTCGTTTTTCTAATTTTCCTCTTATCTCACTCGAAAGCTTTTTGTGGCTGGGTTGGGAATTTGGGATCGCTGCTCGTGAATAGCCGACGGTGATGAGAGACACCAGCACCGACGATTTGATTTCTTTGACCATGGCACTAGCGAAGTCAACGGTAGTTTGTCCCCCGGTCACCTCTCTACAGTAGCAGCAGTGCAATCGCTCCCTGCTCTTTCTAGGTGCTCCGTGGTCCATGACGTATCTTCATGTCTGTTTGATTGTGTGTTGATTTGATTTCAATTTCTGCAGTAATTATTGTTGTGTAATCCTTGAGGTAGTGGGATAATTTCTCAGTTTTGATGAAGCAATATTTTTCATTTCCTGCACCACTGCACCAGAAACCTCTGATCCACTTGCACTCAGTGCTATTTTTTCTCTGTGCTATTTTCTTTAAAAAAATGGACAGTGACGTACCTTCCGGAACGAGCACTGGCGGTGTTCAACAGTAACCCTCAACTGCTGGTGTTTAGTTCCGAAAAAGAGGTGACAAAATTTGGTAAAAACGTCACATCAGACACTGTAGCGTAACGTAGTATTTTTCGTTTGTTTGTGGTAATCATTGTCCTACCATGACATAACTAGGCTCAAAAGATTCGTCTCGTCATATACATCAAAAATATGCAATTAGTTTTTTTTATTACCCACGTTTAGTATTCTATGCATGAGGAGAGGGATTTGATGTGATAGGTGAATAGTGAAGTTTGGAGAGAAAATTTGGTGGAAGTGAACACAGCCATTGGAAACGACATTGCTTGGCTGCTTTACCCACTTGGCCACTTACCCAGAATGGGACTGGAATTATCTTGACCACTTGACAAACTAAATAACTATTCTGAAAGGTGTGCTCTCCTATTCTATGATTTCAGATGGAGAGCACACCTTCATCGCCATCAAGCCTGACGGCATCCGACGAGGCATAACGATCAATTTTCAGTTTAGCTTAGTGTGCTATTCAAAGGCAGTAAAGATTGTGAACTGCTTCACAGTGGAAGAGCTCCAGGACATTATGGGCAAGTTCAATTTTATACCTAACACCTAATTTGGATGCGCCATTTTATCTGTTTGGTCTATTGATCGACACCAGTTTGTCTACTTTTCCAAGTATGCACATATTCATCTACTGGTTGAGTCTTTGCTTCAAGGCACTATCAGTTAGGCATGCTCTTAACTTGAGAGGTGCTCACATGCTGTTAACTTGAGAGGTGCTATGAGAGTACACTGGGCTCTCCCACCAGAACATGAACTGAAATACATGGGTCAGGAGTGGTTGCTCAATGTAATTGGGATGACAGATGAAAAGTCTTCTAGTATATTGCTACTTCTATTGTGGCATGCTTGATCAGTTAGAAATGAGGTGACTCATTCGATGAAGGCAATCTCTATTGTTGGTTCTTTGAAATTCCTCACATCCTACCGGGACTCGTTATGCACAACCAGACAACAAGGAGAGGAGAACAGTAAGGGGAAGAAGGCCATGTTTGTTGAATCAAATGTTTTGAAACCAAGCAGAAGTACCTAATAGTTGGTGTGCACCGCCTAATGGCTACATCAAGATCAATGTCGATGGTGCCTACTCAGAGCAGGGAGGAGATGCTGGGGTAGGAGTCATAATCAGATATCATCGAGGCAAGGTGTTGCTAACCGCTTGGAAAATATTACCCAGAGCATCGAGCGCCAATGATGTCGAGTCGTGTGCTTGCAGTTGCAGAGAGGGCCTCCAGCTTGCTATAGAATGGTCATCATACTAAGTCATACTTGAATCTGATTGCCTGACAATCATTAGACACCTCTCTAACCCTTCCACGCAACGCTCTGTGTCATGCTTCGTCATTCATGAGACCTTTTGGAGGCAGCAGGGAAATTTCCGGCAGTAGAGTTTCGACACATAAAGAGAGAGCAAAATGAGATTGCGCATGAGCTTGCTCATTTAGCAAAGGTTCTAGCAGTAATTATATGTATACAGATAAATCCATATGCACGCTCTTAAATCCGGCCTTATGATTGAGTTTCGTAAATCAAGCATCAGAGTGAGGTGACAGTATCAGACTTCACTCGCATTGTGCAAGGCAACCTGAAGGTGAGAGAGCAGGCCAAAGAGGTTTATTCAGATTGGTTCCATGCAGGTGGAGCTGCCAACTTAATTAGTATACTATTTATTTTCTGTCAGGTTTTGAGTTTTACACTAGTTGTTAAAATCGTGATGGCTATTAATTATGATGCTGTTAATTATGTCTTTCGCATCTATGGAGTTCCTCCCCTCCGATTGCTAAGATTGAAAACCAAACAATCTGAACAGGACACCACCACAAGGTGTGATGTTCTAGAAATGACAACGAAAGGTTTGTTGCGTAACTCCACGGTTCTCGCGAGACGGGAAGTGGACGTGCAGCAGCAATGTCTGCATAAAAAAAAGTGTGGAACGCTACGGAAGCACATTCCCAATATCTTTTTTTCGAAAAAAGAAAAGAAAAAACAGAGAGAATGTTCTTGTTCAGAGATTGGTTCAGGCTATGAGGTCTTGAGCCAGCAGAGAAAAGCAAGAGAAGAAGTACAATCCCAGTATCTGAAATTCTAAATCATCAAGTTCAGGTTACATGAACGAAAAGACAACGGGCTTTCCTTTCATCCCATGGCTCGATGGGAAATGTCAAAACTTGCCAAAAGATGCAAGAATCAATCAAGAGAGCTAAACAAAGGGATCGGCTCTTCTAACCTGTCCTGTGTTACAAGATCTCTATTGTTGGTTCTTTGAAATTCCTCACATCCTACCGGGACTCGTTATGCACAACCAGACAACAAGGAGAGGAGAACAGTAAGGGGAAGAAGGCCATGTTTGTTGAATCAAATGTTTTGAAACCAAGCAGAAGTACCTAATAGTTGGTGTGCACCGCCTAATGGCTACATCAAGATCAATGTCGATGGTGCCTACTCAGAGCAGGGAGGAGATGCTGGGGTAGGAGTCATAATCAGATATCATCGAGGCAAGGTGTTGCTAACCGCTTGGAAAATATTACCCAGAGCATCGAGCGCCAATGATGTCGAGTCGTGTGCTTGCAGTTGCAGAGAGGGCCTCCAGCTTGCTATAGAATGGTCATCATACTAAGTCATACTTGAATCTGATTGCCTGACAATCATTAGACACCTCTCTAACCCTTCCACGCAACGCTCTGTGTCATGCTTCGTCATTCATGAGACCTTTTGGAGGCAGCAGGGAAATTTCCGGCAGTAGAGTTTCGACACATAAAGAGAGAGCAAAATGAGATTGCGCATGAGCTTGCTCATTTAGCAAAGGTTCTAGCAGTAATTATATGTATACAGATAAATCCATATGCACGCTCTTAAATCCGGCCTTATGATTGAGTTTCGTAAATCAAGCATCAGAGTGAGGTGACAGTATCAGACTTCACTCGCATTGTGCAAGGCAACCTGAAGGTGAGAGAGCAGGCCAAAGAGGTTTATTCAGATTGGTTCCATGCAGGTGGAGCTGCCAACTTAATTAGTATACTATTTATTTTCTGTCAGGTTTTGAGTTTTACACTAGTTGTTAAAATCGTGATGGCTATTAATTATGATGCTGTTAATTATGTCTTTCGCATCTATGGAGTTCCTCCCCTCCGATTGCTAAGATTGAAAACCAAACAATCTGAACAGGACACCACCACAAGGTGTGATGTTCTAGAAATGACAACGAAAGGTTTGTTGCGTAACTCCACGGTTCTCGCGAGACGGGAAGTGGACGTGCAGCAGCAATGTCTGCATAAAAAAAAGTGTGGAACGCTACGGAAGCACATTCCCAATATCTTTTTTTCGAAAAAAGAAAAGAAAAAACAGAGAGAATGTTCTTGTTCAGAGATTGGTTCAGGCTATGAGGTCTTGAGCCAGCAGAGAAAAGCAAGAGAAGAAGTACAATCCCACTATCTGAAATTCTGAATCAAGTTCAGGTTACAGTCGGCTATGAGGCCTTGTTCTGAACCAAGAATGAAGCAAGAAAAGACAACGGGCTTTCCTTTCATCCCATGGCTCGATGGGAAATGTCAAAACTTGCCAAAAGATGCAAGAATCAATCAAGAGAGCTAAACAAAGGGATCAGCTCTTCTAACCTGTCCTGTGTTACAACTTCAGAAATCGGTCAGTAAACAAATCTATCTACAAACACCCGAGATCATATCTCCCCTAACCCTTCCTCGATCAGGTCCTGCTAATTCTGCTTGGGATTCGACTTGCTCGGCGTCTGCTTCCTCAGGCTCGCGCCAACGCCGACGCTGACGCCGCTGTCCTCCCCTGCCGCCGCCGCCGTAGCCGCAGCCGCAGCAGCATTCAGCGGCTGCGTGCCTTCTGCTCGTGCGACCGCGACCCGCAGCAGCTTCCGTGGCTGGAACCGGAAGCTGTCTATCGACGCCGACGTCGAGCCATCACGATCCGCTGGCGCTCTTGGCGTGCAGGGCAGCAGGCAGTGCAGGAGTAGCAGGGCGCAGATGAAGGGAGCGCCGATGGCGATGGATCTCATGGCCTGGATGCTTGCTTGTGGCGAGGCGAGCCACTGCTATGCTACTGGGAATCTAGGATGCGAAGAGCTGGCAGGTGATTGTGAACTGAACGGAAAGGTTTCCAGTGGAGTAGGCAGGCTCGAAAGCAGCAGCTGAGATCAGTGATGGTGCTCAGTCAGGGTCGCAGCACTGCGGTGGCAACGGCATGTGACGAGTTGCCGCGAGCTGGAGTCGTACGGCCTCCATCGACGACACCTAACCAGCGTGCAGTGCTCGCGGCTCGCCTTCGTGTTCGACGGCGAGCGTCGTGCGCGTCACATGGGACCAGTGATCGCATCCCTGACTGATCCGGCTGCATCTTCTCGTGTGTTTCTTCACGCCAATCGGAATTCAGAACCCTTCTGTTCTGATCGATTGTTCGGTTCAGACTTGGCTTGGCTAGCGCGAATTTTTCTGCAGGCAGCCACTCACACTGTACGTTTGGAACTGTGATGCTCTGATCTCGTATGTTATCGTGTCGCTACGGTGGCATGGTCAAGCCTGACGAAGCCACACCGCAGTCCTTGAGTTCTTGGACGATGATGGGTTAGAGAGGAAAGCGGCACGAAATGGGGCGAAAGAGGTCGCGACAGGATGGGAATGGGAGCACTTGCGTTGCGCCTGCCCGAATCATTGGCTCCTCGTGCCATCCAGCAGCGCACCCCGATCATGGACGCGTTGGTTTTTATCACCTGTTGCATGCTACCACGTCTTAGCAACGTGCACGCCACGCCATTACCATGCGGACCGCGGATCACTAACTATCTCCATACCATACGAGTCGATGACAAAAGGGATCAGGCCAAAAATGCAAAACAAACAAAGCCATTAGATAAGATAATGGGGAAAAAAATCTGAAAAGGAGGACGCGAGTTATCAGTCCATCTGGGTTAACCGCTAAGCAGGCCAGGATGCACACATCTCCCTTGTTTATATGCAAAATTCCACCCTCAAAATTCAATATAAAAAAGAAGATTCCTATCACATCAAAATGCCGGCACATGCATGGAGTATTAAATGTAGATGAAATCAAAAATTAATTACACGGTTTTGTTGTACTCGGCAAGACGAACATCTTTCCCCAATTTCCCACTCCCCAAATTTGCATCTAAACAAGGCCATCGCCAAGACAAGCACAACACTAGCAAAGCTCATGCAAATCATAGGTTAAGATGGGAAGCAATGCCTTCCGGCTCCAAATTGATACAAAGATGTTGTGATGGTGAGGGTTCAATTGCCAGTGGACCGTGTGAATTGGCAAGGAGGCATTGCCTACCGGATTCTCACCTGGCAAAGGTTTTTTTTTTTGAACCCACACATGGCACATGTTAGCTGAAGATGAAGTGCAGATGTTCATCGGCATGCACCAATGGAGAACAACAGAGAGAGAGACTTGGGCAACAGGTACTGAATACTCTCCCAGAATAAGCTCTCAGAAATTAAAATGTGTCTAGAAGATTTACATACTGACAAACGCCTCGGAAATGATCAGCCAGGACTGGTTGATAACAATCTACATACACTGAACCACCGGGCTGGGAGAAGCTATAAGCTCAATCTATCAAATGTTTCTAACCCAAATAAGCAAACTATATATGTAGGACCCTTGTATAATCTACAAATCACTATGAGCATTGCCACCATCCAAAATCAAAAGGTGGCCGAACTCGTTCTCCTGAACTGATACTTGGGTTCTGGAGGAGGAGCAGAGCTCAGTCTCAGTATCTCATCAAATTCCTGAAAATAGTGTGGAAGTCGGACCACCGACAAAAGGCCAATATTAGCAACGACATCATAAAAATAACCATTTATAAGCAGCATTGGATGCAAATAATGCACTACCGTTTACCTACTGTCAAGAGAAAAAAGCAACATGCACTGTTTTACAAGCAGCTCAATTACTTCGTGCTGCCAAAATTTGACAAATCACCACAATAGAAAACGAGCAGCACAATCTCATTGTGCTATGCTTAAAAACAAATGGATTGTGAGGTCATAGTATTGTGAAATAACATCTGACCAGTGTGAAATCAGATAAAGATGGCTGTAACAAAGTTTCTCATTACAACACGTATATCCAATGCTCAACAAAAGCTCTTTTTGGGGCACTCAAAACAAAGGTAATGGCATCGAGGATCTCGATATAATTTGTAATTTATGATGCAACAGCAGATGTTGTCCAATGCCCATTAGGTTCTCTAAAGTCTAAACCAAACAGTATGAACACCACAGGCATGATGATGTAGAAACAATAATGAAAGCCTGCTTGTGCTTGACTAACTCCGATGGAGATGGAAAAGAGAGATATAGACCTCGAAAGCATCATACATCAATTACTGTTACCAGGTAGCACATGACACAGCTATAGAGCACCAAAAGTTAAAAAAAAAAGAACTGTGAAATGAATAAATAGTTAATGTAGAACAGAAGTCTTGACCATATGAAGAACAACAGTTTTGCAAGAACTGGCAGTTCAATATATAGAACTAAAGACACAATGGAATGCTTTTGTTGAATATCCTCCAGACTCCATAGAAGAACGAAAAAAGAAATCAAAATTACAATAACGGCAGATAAATGTACCTTCTGTTTCTTTAGCCTCTCGTTCTCCTCTTCTAGATGGGATACCTTGTTTTCAAGCTCATTAGTGTAAGCCTGCCAAGCACAATGCATACAGTCATAAAATTTTTAATTTATACTATACCTAGAAGGGGAAAAAGAAAGTACAATTGTTTAGGAACTTTCATATCCTAGCTAAACAGTACAATAAATACCAAAACTTATGCCTTCAGCATTTCATGAGGCCTTCATGTTGCAATCAGAGTGTCATAACAAGCAATGGCATTCAGTATAGAAACAACAAATAAACAGGGTAACAGAGTTAAACCTGTTTTCTGGCTCTTGAACGTGCAGCTGATTCCCTATTTTTAATCATCCTCTTCTGCCTTCTTTCAATCACCTTATCTACCACCTCCCCTGAGGCACCACGCTTGCGCCCAGGTGTCTGAGGGTCCGAAAATGCACCAAGTGTTGGTGAAGTAATCTGGCCATCAGAGTAAATTGAATCCAGCATAGCACCTGTAGCAACAGATAATGGCTGGGGAGCCAATTGACTACCCATGAATGAACCCACCAAGCTGGGCTGCTGGGACTCCAAAGCTTGCTGCTGGTACTGCTGCAACCACTGTGCCCCAGGGTTCAAACTGGAAGTGCCAGCTGCCATAACATTGTTGCCAACTGTATCCATATTGCTCGGCAAACTATCCGAATCCCTCATAAGTCCTTCTGGAACAACCCCAGCTTTAACCAGGAAGTCCTCAAGTGTCATCTCCCCAAGCGTTGGCTGCCTCTCCTGCCTCTGCCGACCACCTTTGGTGGCACTGGTCTCTGGTCCATCCTGGATGCCCTTCCAGACCTCATTAACAGTCTTCTTGCTCAGCTGTGGAGGCATCACAATGCTCCCCTGTCGCTGCAGGCTCGACATCGGATCAGGCTTGCCTGTGACAGTGCCATTCAGGTCTACACTGTCCGGAAGCACGTCAAACTTCATGCTAAGCAATGGCTCTCCCAAATGGTTCTCCACCTCATCCAGCGTAAGGTTGTATAAAGAACCTTGTCTTGCCAAACCCTGCATCTGCCCGCGTTGCGTTGAGCCAGCATCGCCGCCTCTGCCACCTCCAGCCTGTGATGCCATTGCCTGGATCATGAACAGGCTCTCAGGGGCAGCCTTAGCGTCAGGGGCGGAGATGAGTGTACACATGTACACCCGATAATTTTGCAAACAGAATCGAAGTTAGTAGGTAATATATCGTAATTGGGTCAGATCCAAAACAAATAGTTAGGGTTTGGTGTGCTCCGTTTCGCACAGAAGGAAGGGGAGAAGGGGCAGGGATACCTGGTGGAGGCTCGTCGCCGGCAAGGGCCGGGCGAAGACGCGGGGAATAGCGCCGCCGCTCGCCAGTCGTCGTCGCCAGGAAAGGAAAATCAAGGAAGGAGAGAGACCGAGAGAGAAGGGAAAGGTCAAACAAAAAACAGAGATCAGCCTGACTGAGGAGTGAGGAGGAAGGAATGCTGAACCGTGTGAATGCCCAGCAGGCTAGCCGAGCGACGCGCTCCTAAAAAGTAAAAACTTTTAACGGAACATAAAAAAATGTTAAAGCCCATAATTTCAACTCCTTGAGTTATGGGGGCTTTAGGGCCTTCAGGCTCCGCCTCCAAATTTCAGTCTCAACTTATGTTTTTTAGGCTAAATAAAATAGATTAAATTAAATGCGAATTGGCTTATAGTCTAATGGTAAGACGGTTCAGTGGAATGCTAACCACCAGAGTTCAAATCATGATGATCGCACCTTTTCCTGTAATTTTTTCAGGATTTATTATTGAGTGGTAAGCGACGTTCCCGTCGACAACGATGCGCCAATGATGACTTCTAGAATCTCTAGATCTGTCGGGTGCTCATTCATTCGGATGTGCTCATAGAGGTAGGGTTTGTGTACGTGTATCCATAGGGTTGAGTGTGCGTGCGTGTGTGAGCATCTGCGTTATACTGTGTAATTCTAAAAAAGATTAAATACTAATATTTAATATAAAATATAAACAAAATAATTTATCTAAATATTCTTTCCTTCTTAACTTCAGCTCACGAATTTCATGGAGCTAACAAAAACCAATTGTCAGAAATTCTTTGATTGGATCTTCTGGACCTGGAAGTTTGACAAACATGGCCTTAATATTTTTAATGTTTTTATATCAAAGTTGAAAATCGTGAGCTATAAAATTTAATGGAGTGATCCTCATAAACCTATAGGAGCTATAACATTACTATTTTCACCAATTTCAGTACATATTTCAAGTACATCTAAATATTCTTCCCTTTTTTTGACCGAAGTCGGGAGGGGAAGCCGCTACCTATTTTATTTTTAGGTTTTTTTATTCCAAACCAAGTTAGTCCACTCCTACAGGGAGTCAAACCTGGGTCTGTTGGGCGCTACTCAGGTACTCTAACCACTAGATTAGAGGCCCTTTCACATTCTTCCCTTTTTAACTTTAGCTCCCGAATTTCTTAGAGCTAACAAAAACCAATTGCAAGAAATCCTCTAATTGGATCTTTTGGAGCGGGAGCTCTATCAAATAGAGTATTAATATTCTTGATGTCTTCATGCCGAAGTTGAAAATCGCAAGCTATGAAATTTAGTGGAGTGATTCTAAAAATACACTACAGGAGCTATAGCATTAAAAATTTAACCAATTTCAGCACATATTTTATAAGTACATGCCGACATAAGCAAACATAAAAACAAATCACAATTTACAAGACAAGACATAACTCATTGTTCCTAAACATAAGCCAATAAGTTAGCAGTGCTATTTTATCCTATGGTGGACTTAGAGGCATCAATGGTAACGTGTGCAATATCATCATGACGCATATCTCTTCCAATCATACCGCAACCATAGTGGGGCTACTTGGAACACTGTTTTAGATAGCTATTGTGTTTCAGTCCATATGAGAACATCTTTATTGTAGCATAGTGCATGAACCTTCACAAACATTTGGTTTTTCCCATGGATCAAATTTGAGTTGTTTAAATTTGTATATCAATATTTTCACCAAACATCTACATCTCCAAAATTGCACGACACGGTTAGTACGTTAGCACTTATATTGGGAATTAATTTATTGAAATATTGTCTTTCATGCCATGAATTTAGGTGACTTTTAGATGAGTTTAGAAATCATCCTGAGGGTAATCAATTTTGCTACAAACTCAAATATGGATTTTTGAGAAGTGTTTTTATTTCAAATCTAGAAAGCTATAATGTCAATCCATGCAAAACATATCCTTAATATTTTTATGATTGTATAAAATGAACTGATATTCATTTATATTATTTATTAAAAAATTTCAAGGTTTTTAAAAGCATCAAAAGGGCAATGTAAATATAGTTTTTAGAAAGAACTTATATTTAAAAGTCTATGTTATGTGTTATGGTGCGAAACCTATGCAAAATAGGTCCCTACTTAGTCATAGAATCTATTCGAAAAGTTTCATGTTTTTTAAAACACCTAAGAAGTAAACATCTTAAGTGAGAACTTAAATATCGTTTTTATGATTTTTTTTATTTTAAATCTAGAGAACTTGTGATGTTAGATCCAGTAAAATATATTGTTATTTATACCATATACAAAAAATAAGATTTTTGAAAACCATGTTTAAAGTAAACGGTTCACCTAACAACTCATATATAGTGTTTTAGGAAGAAAAAATTATATAGAATCTATTGATTCATAGCATTCTGCTTAAAAATTTTCAATATCTTTAGAAGTCTCTATTGGTTGAGGAAAATTGGATGATGAAAGGAGGAGGAAGGGGTGGAGTTTAGTACGGGGCGTGACACCAGCCAAAACGGGGAATTACATGAATCTCCTTGCAGTCCTTTTAGTAATATAGAATAGATAAAGAATGGTTTACTAATAAAATTAGTTGAATATTTTTAACTAAAAAAGTAACATTTTATGAAAGAGTTAAACTTAAAAAATAACATTTCAAAACATTATCATCTCATTTCTATTTCATACAAATATTTGTTTGGAGCGTAACTAGACAGTGAAATCTAACACAATAACCTAAAAATATATTTGGCCAAAGTTACAAGATTTCATTAGTCAACGTGCATAAACAAAACCATCGGCCACACCACTTAGTATAATTATGAACTCATGTCCAAAATAAGCCACAAATCACTATAGCTAGAAAAATATAAAATGTTCTAAAAGGCAACGTATTAGATGGAAACCAGCCCCTTTGTACAAATTTCAATCTAGGCCACAAGATGTTAATCTAATGGGTCTCCCACCTCTCACCTTCCTTTTTAGCTCCCGTTGCTTTGCTAAACCCCCTCTCACTTTCTCTGTTTGCAAATTCCCCCTCCTCCTGCATGTCCCTATGCACGTTGGTTTGTAAAGTTTGCACCGAGAAGTTGGTTTGCACTAGATACGTTTCCGTACCAAAAAAAAGCTTAAATTTGAGTTCAGCTCTGTAGAATCTATGCTCCAACGGATTCTAAATCAAGGATATTTGGAGTCCGCCAACTATAATGTGTAGAGATTTTTTTTTTCCAGGGCTTCTATGGTCCGTAGAATGCTTGATCTATGCTATCTTACGTAGACAACTCTAGGAAGTTCATGGTTTTCCATATCCCTCTTTCATTTATTGTAGTCCACGCTATATTTGCTTCCGCTCGAAATCGACATGCCTTACAGGTCAATCATGAAAGCACCTATAGCAGAGTTGCGAAAAATCGAGATGTTTGACACATTTTGTACGTTATTAATCGAGTTTGAACTTCTCTGCGTGAAAAAAAAAGCTTGAACTTTGAAGTGGTTGTTCCTTCATTCCGAAGCACCCCTACGAGGGCACATTTGCAATTCCAAATAGATGGAGGTTAAACAAAAGCATTTTCCACGCAAATACTCCGTATATTTGCTGGCCTCCACTTACCACTTACCAGCAGGCCCCGGCTGCGCTCCTCGAACTCGTTGGGCCCACCTGCCCGTGACCCATGCCCCCTCCCTCGTATATATTCACCTCCCCGTGCGCGACGGCTCGGCCTCTCTCCGCCTCCCCCATTTCTCTTCCCCCTGCGATCCCGTGCTCCGCACTCCGCAGGGAGGAGAGAAGCGATCACCTGATCACCAGGGCGCGTCGCCTCGCGATCTCGGTAACCACCATTCCCCCCATCGATTCTACATTAGAACACCTGGCTGATCGCTAGGTCGATGTGATCCCGCCCCCCCCAATCCGATGGGTTTGGCCGATTCGGTTCGCCTCGTTTCTCCGCGCCGCGGCGATCGGCTTGATCGGCTAGGTTTAGCGGATCCGGGGAGCTGAATCGCGTGGTTTCGTTTGATGGGTTTTTATCGATTCTGAGGGGGAATTTATTCGAGGAATCCGGGCGTTTTTGGCCGGCACCGATCGATTCAGCTTTGTTCCGACGCGGGTGCTCGCGAATCTTGGGAGGGTTTGCTCGCTTGTGGCGCCCCGAATCCGATCCATTATCGCGGTTCGCGGGCGCCGTTGCCGCAGATCTGCGTGCTGGTGGCATCGGCTCCCGCGGATCTACTTGCGGTGGCTATGTTTCTGGTGTTATTGTTATCTGCAGAAGCTGTGTGGATCTGTGGGCTGAGGCTTTGGCTTTCGTTTCTGTGTCTCAGCGCAGGAGCGGAGATGGGGCTCACGTTCACGAAGCTGTTCAGCCGCCTCTTCGCCAAGAAGGAGATGAGGATCCTCATGGTTGGTCTCGACATTTCATTTGTATGTGTCATCGTGCTAGCTCTTGGATCAACCGTCAGGGGACGGGACACAACGCATTCTGTGTGGCGCTGAGGTTGGGCGGCCAATCTCAGCACTGACACCTGTCTTCTAGAAAAAAAAAAGCTTGAACTTTGAAGTGGCTGTTCCTTCGTTATGAAGCACGCCTACGAGGGCACCATTGCAATTCCAAACATCAGGAGGTTAAAAAAAACATTTTCCACGCAAATACATGGCCTCCACTTACCAGCAGGCCCAGGCTGCGCTCCTCGAACTCGTTGGGCCCACCTGCCCGTGACCCATGCCCCCTCCCTCGTATATATTCACCTCCCCGTGCGCGACGGCTCGGCCTCTCTCCGCCTCCCCCATTTCTCTTCCCCCTGCGATCCCGTGCTCCGCACTCCGCAGGGAGGAGAGAAGCGATCACCTGATCACCAGGGCGCGTCGCCTCGCGATCTCGGTAACCACCATTTCCCCCATCGATTCTGCATTAGAACACCTGGCTGATCGCTAGGTCGATGTGATCCCGCCCCCAATCCGATGGGTTTGGCCGATTCGGTTCGCCTCGTTTTTGCGCGCCGCGGCGATCGGCTTGATCGGCTAGGTTTAGCGGATCCGGGGAGCTGAATCGCGTGGTTTCGTTTGATGGGTTTTTATCGATTCTGAGGGGGAATTTATTCGAGGAATCCGGGCGTTTTTGGCCGGCACCGATCGATTCAGCTTTGTTCCGACGCGGGTGCTCGCGAATCTTGGGAGGGTTTGCTCGCTTGTGGCGCCCCGAATCCGATCCATTATCGCGGTTCGCGGGCGCCGTTGCCGCAGATCTGCGTGCTGGTGGCATCGGCTCCCGCGGATCTAGTTGCGGTGGCTATGTTTCTGGTGGTGTTGTTGTTTATCTGCAGAAGCTGTGTGGATCTGTGGGCTGAGGCTTTAGCTTTCGTTTCTGTCTCAGCGCAGGAGCGAAGATGGGGCTCACGTTCACGAAGCTGTTCAGCCGCCTCTTCGCCAAGAAGGAGATGAGGATCCTTATGGTTGGTCTCGACGCGGCTGGTAAGACCACCATCCTCTACAAGCTCAAGCTCGGCGAGATCGTCACCACCATCCCCACCATCGGTACGACCCTTACAGCCTTCCTGTGTCATGCACCATTGCTGTTAATAGTATGTGTATAAGTTAACTGTTGTAATTTGTGAACACATGCACTCTTGATTCCTTGCTCCAGTTTAGGTTTAGGAGTGTTATATCTTTGCACAAGAACTAGTCAACTACCTCTAGGGCTTTAGGCTTTCAAGTTCCTTGGTAATAATTGTTTGGTCAGACTTAATTGACGCAAAATATTTTTTGGAATAGGAATAGTCAACATTCGATATTTACTCTATATTCGTGAAGCTTTTTTTAGAATTTGTATGCTACTTGACGCAAATTGGCTGCATGTTTCATCTCATTGTTGGCTTTCTGTGTTTTTTTTGTCTTTTGACCTATAAGCTGACCTCCACAAGGGACACAGCTATACCAAACAGATGATGATTAAACTAGTGAGCTGTCAGCCTACCTGTTGGACTATCTTTATCATTCAGATAGTCTTAAGAGAATGGGCTTATTCATCGTGCTGTCATTTTGATCATTCCTAATTAAGTCAAATGACAAATGCTTTTTTAAAGTTAATTTACCTATGACCCTGCTTCTAACCTTTAGTTGTGGCAAAGACCAATTGTGGCCTTATTGATTGATCATGATTGCTGAACATCTTGTGCAGTTTTTATTGGTATTTGATTACTAATAATATTACTCTTTTAATGAAGATATATATTCCCAAGTAATTTTTTTACTATGTTCTGCTGCAGGTTTTTTGTATTCGTGATATGATTCATTTGTCTACATTTTCTAAATCTCTATCCTTGCAACTGCAGGATTTAATGTCGAAACTGTTGAGTACAAGAACATCAGCTTCACTGTTTGGGATGTCGGTGGTCAGGACAAGGCAAGAATGGGACCTTTTTCTTCCGGCAATTATACTTTTGAAGTTTTGAGACCCTGCTGTTTGGTGTTGCCAATTTCAAATGTGATGGGACAATATGAAATTTAGCACTAATATGGAACTATACATCATTCTTCAATGTAAAGGTCTTGAGATGTTTGATATACTTAAGCTGTTATCAAGTATCAATGATAAGAGTATAAATGCAGGTGAACTTCAATTTTCTGTTAGGAACAATGTCTTGCATAAACGTCAGCAGTTTTTTTTTTAATGAAACAGTAGGGAAGCCCCCTAATGGATCTTTTTCATTATATATATAAAAGAATATGTACAAGTACAAAGGTCTTAGGCCCAAAGACAGACCCTACTGAAAAAAAAAATCAAGGAAGACTTCTCAACCAAGCATCTAAAGGAGTTTCAAGGAAGCTGCTTTAGCAGCCTTGTTATAGACTACTGTTAGCATGTGTTCCTTTGGTCTCATGGCTTGTGTGTTTCTTTTTAACAGATCCGCCCCCTGTGGAGGCACTACTTCCAGAACACCCAGGGCCTCATTTTTGTTGTGGACAGCAACGACAGAGAGCGTGTTGTTGAGGCTAGAGATGAGCTCCATCGGATGCTCAATGAGGTATTATCAAAGTGCATTACTATTTCATTGCATTCAACTGTGATATGATTGGTGTAGCAATTATAGATGACATATAGTTTCATATTCTTTGGCCGAAACTGGGCATGAAGTTGTTTATTATTTTTACTTTTGGCCTCCACTAGTTGCACAGTATATCATAATAATGAATCTTTAAAAGGTTTAAATCACCGGAAAAATTAGCCTGCATCAATGAAAGAAATTTTGACTCTGAGTAGTATTGATGTAAGAAGTTTGGTTCTTATAAAATCCATGTCTCTTGATTAGTGACATCATGGTTGTCTTGTGGTTATAGGACGAGCTCCGTGATGCTGTGCTTCTGGTGTTTGCAAACAAACAAGATCTTCCCAATGCCATGAATGCAGCTGAAATCACTGACAAGCTTGGCCTTCACTCCCTGCGCCAGCGGCACTGGTATGTCTCTTTTCTTTCTGAGATTATGTGCTTAGCCACAAATATTTAAGTGACGATTAGTCAACAGCTAAATACCTCCAATTAGGAATTGTATACCAATGCAGAAAATATTATGTGGTACATTATTCTTGTTTAAATAAAATATTAAGCACCAAGTATTCTGCTGTGTGCAATGTTCAACTGTGTATGATTGGTCTTATTTATGATGACTCAATTATGACTGTTTGTGCTTTGGACTTGAAGTGATCCGAATTATTGATATCTTTGCCTTACCCATTTCAGGTACATCCAGAGCACATGTGCGACCTCTGGTGAGGGTTTGTATGAGGGGCTTGACTGGCTTTCCAACAACATTGCAAACAAGGTACCTTAGCAGAGTTGTTTTTTGCTGCACATCTTTGGTATTTTCACCCGAAATGGTTGCACAGCTGACCATATTTCATCTGATTTCTGTACAGGCTTGAGGCATCTTGGCAGGGCTCCGATCAATGCAAATACTTTGGATATCAGAGCGCATACTGCCTTTACCATACTGCTATGAACTATATAGTCGTGACAGTGACAGATAATGTGGGGTGTTTTGGGGAGTATAAGGCTCCTTCCTTGGTGAAGGAGCTAGCTATCAGATGTTTCTGTGGGTATTGTTAATTGTCCGTGCGTCTGTTTTGGTTTGTGCAAGGTATATGCTATGCCCGTCTTTGATCTGCGTACTCGTCAGTCTGAGGCGTTGAGGCGTTGTAGTATGGATTTGCCTCTTGGCATTGCTAGCTTAATGGTTGCCTAATTGTCGTGTGCAGCATATCCTTCCTCTCGCGTTTGCTGTGCCGTTTTTGAGGTTTGTTGTCGTAGTACCATGATGAGCGCGTGCTAGCTTGTTTGTGTATTCCTTCTGGAACCTCTGGGCTGACTTGCTCGCTATACTCTGCGCACGCTGAATTTTCTTTATATAACGTTTTTTTCCTGGCCAAAGCTCGCATTTTGTTTCTGGTTTGCTTGAAAGCATCAGGAGCATTTTGTAGCATTGCTTTGGAATATGCCTCAGCGAGTCAGCATGCGTGTGATTCAGCATAATTAAACCAGGCCAGTGGGTGACTCGCCGCCGATCAACGCGTGCGTAGCCGAAATAATGGGCATAGGGCTCCCCGTTTTGAACATAGAATTTTAATAGGAGAGATCAAACTATAAAAGAATATCGTTCACCATGAACATACTCTGGATTGCTGGAACTTGAACATACTCTGAAAAAATAGTAGAAAAATGAGAAAAAAACGAAAACAAGAGGATAGAGGGCTATTTGGCAGCCGGAATCGCAACCCAGCAATGGCGGGTTCGTTCGTTGGTTCGTTGCCACGGCGCCCCTACCGAACAGGGCCAAATGGCTGCTAGAGGCCCCACCCACGAGGGGTGGTGTACGTCGATCGGCAGCCGACCCGCCGGCTCCCTGGTCTGAGCTCGGCGAGGACGACATCCGGGCAGCTTTCGCTTTGATGTGGTACTCCCCACCAAACGCGAATGCCTCCCATGCATGCACGCAAACGCTGCACGGCCGTCCCAGCGCCTTTTCGTAGGCTGGTTTCATTCATCGGGAAAGAAGTCAACAACCCCAGAAATTGCCTGACGCTCAAACATGCCGTGCGGCCGCAGCACATGACGGCCTGATACCAAATTCCACTCCCAAATTTACTATGCAAAAAGAAGATTCCCCATCACATCAAAATGTCATAACATACATGAAGTACTAAATGTAGATGAAATCAAAAACTAATTACACAGTTTTGTTGTGCTCTGCGAGATGAATATTTTGAGCCTAATTAATCTATTTTTAGACAATTTTTCACAAATACAAACGAAATGCTACAGTGACGCAATGATTACGAAGTGACATTATACTTCCAAATTTACCCTCTCAATTCTAATATCTAAACAAGGCCGACATCTGAAAAAAAAAAGACCTGGAAACCTGAACGGAACACGACACAGATTTAAGGCCCGGCGCGCCGCGCTACGCACCAAGCCACCCCCAACAAGAAACTAACCGACCCAATTAATTCCGGCCTCGATCCGGGCAGAAGCTAGCTAGCGTCGCTGCTGGTGCTGGATCATTCCTCGCTGGTCGGAGCCACACGCACCACACGCCTCGCCACCCCCACCTCCGAGCACACACTACGGAAAACCGGCTGTTTGGGCACTCGGCAAAGCAACATAAAAGCCGAGTCGGCGTATCCCGTATCGGCAAAGGCCGTGTTTGCCGAGTGTCGATCCTCGGGCACTCGGCAAAGCCTTTGCTGAGTGTCAAAACCCTTTTATATTTCAAATTTTCAAACTTTTATATTTGAATAGGAAGTTTTTCTAAAGAATTTTTCAAATTTTCAAAATATTTGCCGAGTGTCTATCTGTAGACACTCGGGAAAGCTGTGACAGTCCAAACGGGCCCACCACGGCCGCTCCACGTGTTGGACACGTGCCACAGCTTTGCCGAGTGTAGACACTCGACAAAGATGCTTCCATTCGCAGACGTGCCACGCGCTCTGCACGTGCGACGTCTTTGCCGAGTGTCTAGCTCCGGACACTCGGCAAACAACTAGGACCCCGAACGACAGCCAACTGCCGTTGGCGACCGCGGCACGCGTTTGTCACGTGCCATGTTGTTTGCCGAGTGTCGGGTGTTGGACACTCGGCAAAGAGCCAATGTGCCAAATGGTCGCTGACGGGAGTGAGCGGCCGGTGCACGTGTTGTGCACGTGCAGGCTCTTTGCCGAGTGTTCGGCGTCGGGCACTCGGCAAAGGCATTGATGTGCTGAGTGTTATCTTTTTGCCGAGTGTATCTGTGGAATACACTCGGTAAAGTCTTGGTTTTGCCGAGTGTCTGCTACCAGACACTCGGTAAAAAGTGTCTTTGCTGAGTGCCCGATAGAAAGCACTCGGCAAATACTATGACACTCTGCATATAGGGGATTTCCCCGTAGTGACACCTCGCCACAGTGCCACACGCTCGTGTTCCGGCGCAGCTCGGCCCGGCCAGACCGATCGCGGCCGTCCGATCGACCGAGACGTGCACGCCACCGCCCGCCCACTTCGTTCACGGGCGGCTGTCTATATCTCTACTCCTAATAATCCTGCCTTCCGTCTGCCCGCAGTGCGATCAATTTTCCACCGTAAAAAAACAATCCGACGTCAACGCTGGCCCCCGCGCGCCCCCTCCCCCCGCGAGCGTCGCCCGTCTCCACGCCGCCTGCCGCGAGGGCCACGCCGCCCTGCCGTATGGCGATTATGTGATTTGGCCATCCCCATCCCGATGTGAGCAGCCGCAAAAATCCCCTTCACATTATTCAACCTCAATCCGATTCGTACCGATTCCTTTGAATTGTTTGTACAAGGCTGCATAGGTCCATGGCGATCGGCTGCTTCACTGGTGGCCCACTAATCCTCATCCGCCCAGAGAGGGCATGATTCTGAGGTGAGCATAACCACATAGCTGCATCTATCCATCAACCTTGAGTTTCATGATTCCCTAGGGGTTACTTGTTGTACATGACCTGCCGAGCCTCAGTAACATGTATTCATGGTGAGGCACAATTATTTGGTAAATTTTCCCTCTGAGCATGCGCAGCAATACTTGGGGGCTTCTTTGTGTATCAGCATTGGCCTTAGGTCTCCTGGTAATTATATGCCATAAGCTAGCTGGTCCATTTATTCTTTCAATGCATTTTGCCTCAAGTAGCTATCTGAAGAAATGTATATGGATTACAGACCATGATATTTCTGCAAACATTGATTGGCCAAGAGAACAAGCAGATTGAATATATAGGAATAATAGAAGTATTTTTATTTTGAGAAATGGAACAATACAAGCTAGGCACTACTAAGTGATGTTTTAAGTTCGAGTTTATGAAGTAAAGCAGGTGAAGTTGTGATATACTAATATTATTTTCTCTTTCTGAAAAGATCATCGGTCTGAGTGGGTCCGATTAATTTCTTGTTAGTTCAAGCGATCCTCCTATCTGACAAAAACTTTTGATGCCTGAACTGATCCCCTGTACTTCACTAATCTCTGAAATGTTTCATGCTGTAATAGTTTGGACATGTTGTCACGTTTACCGCTGCATTGCTATAATTGAGAAACCCTATTGCCACGCCTTATGTTTCTTTACATGCGGTTTTTTTAGTTGCTATAAAATATAATTGCAACGCCATGCTTATGCCACGATAATGCATATTACAATGATTCATTTGGTAGCTTCAAAAAAAGATTTCAAATTAAACAATATATGATCAATGAAGCATTTAGACATCCATTAACTCAAACATACAATTTATTTATACACATCTGTAAATAATCCATCCAATGTA
>OAMR01000104.1:49449-67557 GCA_900205405.1 Echinochloa crus-galli | reverse complement strand
TTTTTTTTGTGCTGGAAAGATACATACAATTTAGTCAAGAGGGGAAAAATTATAATGTACTTTGACTATATTTTCCTATAAGAAAACTTTTCTAATCTGATTACACTGTACTGGCGATATGTATAGGGAATTGCTCCTTTGTAACAAAATTTAGAAAAATCATGCACGGAATTTTTTTCTTAAATGCAAAGACAATCTGTCGTATAAATATCTTTCTATCGGTACACAATTATTATCATATATTTGGTTTTTTTACCCGTAGCAACGCACGAGCATTTACCTATGAATGTTTAATCAGATTGTAGTAATTTGGCTTTGAGGAGATATATTAGTAAAGTGCATTGTACTGTGAATACGACAGTATCCTAATTTCTAATTGTACTCCTACTGTCCTACTCACGATGGGTCTAGGACAAACATTGGCAATGCTGTATCATTTATTCTAACTGTATTTCTTCCATTGTTCTGTTGTCTCATGACATGAATCCTTGTTCTTTCTATGGTGAAGATGTGCCACAGGCATGGCGTCATGCACTGAGACCTTAAACCAGAGAACACTTATTATTTGCAAACAAGAAGGAGAGTTCCCCTTTGAAAGCAATTGATTTTGGGCTGTCCGTGTTATTCAGGCCTGGTAATCAGGCCTGGTAAGTTTTGCTGGTAACTGATGAACAATCAATTAATGTTTGAATAAATGGCACTTGTTGTGCCTACATAAACTAAGAAAGCAAAGAGTATAGAAGTAATTTTCCATCGTCGATGCATTTTATTGGAATACCCTACACATGTCTCATACATAAAAGCTGAATAGTTATTTATGAATTCTTTTGGCTTCTGTATGCAGGTGAGTGATTCACCGAAATTGTAGGTAGTCCATACTACATGGCTCCGGAGGTTTTAAAGCGAAACTATGGAGTTGATGTCTGGAGTGCTGGAGTGATACTTTACATACTTCTTTGTGGGGTGCCGCCATTTTGGGAAGGTATTTTCACCATCTTGTCTAGAATGCGCACATTTTTAATGGTAAGTCAGAGCACCATCATAATCTCATAGTCATGATGCTGTGCAGAAACTGAACAGGGAGTAGCACAGGCAATTATACGATCTGTGGTAGATTTCAAAAGAGAGCCATGGCCCAGAGTATCTGAGCCTACTAAAGATCTTGTTAGGAGGATGCTGGACCCAAATCCAAACACACGGTTTACTGCAGCACAAGTACTTGGTAAGCATCACCATCATCTGTTCCCCATTTCATAGCAGGCTACAGAATACTATGTCTCTCTGATTGTTATGGAATACCAGCTCTTAATTGGTGATGTGTCTGCATTGTGTATTGGCTGACATGAACCCTCATTCTTGGAGTTACACAGAAGGTCTAGATGACTATGCGAGTTCGTGGATTTGAACGAGGGTGTACCGCGTTTTCGTGCTGAAGAGTGCTCGGTTTCTTCCTGCTCTACTGGGTGGTGCTAAGCTGGCGAGCGTCAGGGCCAAGAGATGAAGCGTCTGACTGGCCGGTGACCTCAGCAAGATATTGCGAGCTTGCTCGCATGCAAACAAATGTAGCAGGTATGTCTACGAGGGGCACCAAATCTTTGATATTCAGTATAATTTGGTGTTTGCCATTTGCGATGTGATCAGGATTTGGAAAAAGAACATGCATGACTTAATACGAAGGTCTATGGTACAAGATTTATGTGCTTTTGGCTTTCAGTTACAGAAGTATAGAAAGCTATTGAATTAATCCTTCCAGGTGCTGCTGATTTACCATTATAGGATAGCATGGATTGACTACTGAAAATCTGTGTTCTAATGAACCCATGCAATTTATTTCCACCTGCTTTTGGCTTTATTTATAATGATCCTGCATCCCTTACTGAAAGGGCAACAATTATAGATGCCAAAGAATGAGATGACTGGGGTCTGAGTCGCTTCAATGATGGCTTGAACTTGGGCATTAGAGCATTGTCGTTTATCTGGCAATATATTATTATTGCAAATCTGGCTTGGGCATTATATTATTGCAAATCTGGCTTTAAACAAAACTCATCCATCCATCTCTGTCGTTTATCTGGCAATATATTGTTCCAATTTTATCCATATATGCAGGATAGTGTAAATGAAACTAATTGGTTCCTTATCCATGCCCTCGTACCTTGCTGTTAAACTTACTATTAGCCATGGATAATACAATCTTCAGTGCTGTGCAACAGTGTACCTGAATGATTAGAGGACAATGCTCTAATGCTTTAAAAGAAATGATGGTGATATCTTTTCTTTGTCGTCAGCATTCCAAAACTAAAATGCTGGTGTCACCTGGTTTGTTTTTAAATTTTATTTTCCATCAATTTTTTTTTGTGCTGGAAAGATACATACAATTTAGTCAAGAGGGGAAAAGTTATAATGTACTTTGACTATATTTTCCTATAAGAAAACTTTTCTAATCTGATTACACTGTACTGGCGATATGTATAGGGAATTGCTCCAGTTAGAAATTATTGATTTAACCATTGTTAGTTTTGTAGATGTTTTTTGGCATGGTAATACTGATCTGATTCCTACATTTTCATCTACCTGTCAGGCTAGATTGGATCACCGACAAGAAACATTTGGATACAGGAGTTGTAGTTTTCAGACAGTGCCATTGAGATTCATAACTCTGAATACTATCAGGTATTATCTTAATTAGTCCCCTTTCAGTAACTAACTAATCATAAGAAACCGAATCAGTCAAAAATATAACTACAAACCTATCTTGGTTCTGGTTATGTACGTCTAAGTTCTAATGCAGAATATAAGTTTCTTCAAAATTGTTATTCATGTTCATGTAACATTATGCCCTCACTGGGCATAGTCAATGCAATTGCTATTCAGATCTATGAAAACCCTTTTCTTCTCTATTGGAATTGGAAATTTGTCTATTTGCACCACGAGCCCTTATAATTCTGGTACATATGACAATTATGAGCTTTCAAGTATTGTTCTTAGTTATTTTATTTAAAGGATAACAAACACAAGTCATTGGTGATTCATGATAATCCTATTGAAATATGGAGCACACTTTTGCTTAACTCAGTTGTAAAACAGTTACTGATGTATCATTGTGGCTCCACCACTCTTGTTGTACCATTGTTGCTGAACCCGAATTATTCAAAATTTTGTTCTAGGTGATGTATCATTGACTCATTTTGGATTGTATAACAGGCTTATACATAAATTCTTTTCACTAATATATACTGATCTAAGAGCTCAACAAAAAAGATGTTTACCATAACTATTTTTAGGCATATATTCACATATGTGTCCTAATTAATTATCTGATCCCAGCACCAACCTCATCGTCCTATGCCGAATTCCGGCAAGGCAGCCGAGGGTATTACCCCTCGCAGTTGTAGAATGGTGAGAGTTAACGTCAAGTTCATAGATGTGCTAAGTTTCAAAGAAATGACATTTTGATGGTATACATCTATAATTAGATCTTTTAATGGTATATATACACAGATGAATTCTTTTGACGGTATAGATCCAATTTTTCCTTGTAAGTTTTGCGACCTACAAACACAAGACTATCTTGTCCATTTGAAACATAGTTGTGGTTGATTTTGATATAGCATGATATACTTTTAAGTATGTTCGGTAGTTTTGAAGCTTGAGTATGCAATGCTTATGTCTGTCTCAAACAATATTTGTTTAGATCGATGCTATTTTATTTATGCTCTATGTATTGCACCCGTAGTAACACACATGCACTCAACCTTGGTTGCCCACAATCTATGCCTTTGCGAAAAACAAAACAACTAACTTTCATGGACTTTAGTTTGACCCTACAACCGTCAAATGTAAAATTTTCGTGTGGTCTACTTATCTTTGCTATAAGTATCATACCCGTAGCAACGCACGGGCATTTACCTAGTATATATATACAAGCACGCGGCAGATGCGCGTTGCTAAAAAAAATAAGCCGGAAAGCTTTCTTACTCAATATATGTTGCTCCCATGTTCAGGGTAAGACAACGACAAATTGTTGCAATTCAAGTGTTACTACATGTAAAAGTAAATTCCAAGTGCCCAACTCTGCCCAAAATTCTTTAACAAAATCTTTTAATCATGAGGATTGTTGCAAGATGTGTATAAGAGACAGAAGCTGCACGTACTGATCGACATGGCGGCGGCGCGCCACCAGCGACCGTGGGCGGCGTCAGCGCTCGCGGCGGTGGCGGCGCTGGTGCTGGCGGCGGCGGCGCAGGCGCAGCCGCTGTCTTCGCCGGCGGCGGCGCCGGGCCCGTCGGGCGGCGGGATCGACTCGGCGTGCATGACGTCGCTGCTCAACATGTCGGACTGCCTGACGTACGTGACCAAGGGCAGCGCGGCGCGGCGGCCCGACGCGCCGTGCTGCCCGGAGCTGGCGGGGATGGTGGGCTCCAACCCGGTGTGCCTCTGCGAGCTCCTCTCCGGCGCCGCCGACTCCTACGGCATCGCCGTCGACTACGCCCGCGCGCTCGCGCTCCCCGGGATCTGCCGCGTCGCCACCCCGCCCGTCTCCACCTGCACGGGTTCGCCACTTCTCCCTCGCCTCGCTCTGTTGGTTCTGTGATTCGCGCGCTAATTAACCGTGGGTTACTGTTACTGATGATGCAAAATTGCAGCCATGGGGTATCACGTCCGCGTGGGCCCAGCAGCAGCGCCCATGGCAGGGGCTCCGTCGCCCATGGCAGGCATGGCTCCATCCGGGGAAGGACCACAGTTCCCAGGTAAAGCACATCAATACACTACTTTCGATCCGTTACGATGTTGCATAGCCTGTACAGTACCTGTCACGTATCTTTATCACCACCAGAAGCTCCACTATGCTGTCACTAGTAGCACTACTTCCACGGCTCAGCTGAAAACCTCATGCCTGAAATGATTACACGTCTGCAGGGACATCGCCGGTCGCCTCGCCGCCCTCGACCAACCACGCGGCGCGCCGCTTCTCCGCCGGCGGCCACCTCGCCACCCTCGCCGTGCTGCCGCTCGCCGCCGCCGCCGCCAGCTGGATGTTCTAGGCCGAGACCGGTCGGGCGGGACGGAATGGGCCGGGAGTGCAAATACCATAATCAAAATCTCGGTCCTCGATCGATTCCTCTTGTCCCGAACTCAACCTTGTCATGCACATTGCATATAATTATGCTTAATTATCGTGTTCTGTACTGCTAGCCTGCTTAGCCCGTGTCCGTTGCTGCGGAGACGGACGCTGATTACCATTTTGATGTGTAGTGACATACATATAACCTCCCTAGATCCCTTCACTTTTCTCGTGGCCCTCTTCCTTGCGTTCATTTTTTGAGAACGTGCATAGCACGTATTTCATTAAGAAGAGAAGAATTACAGTTAAGCAACTTTAGAAGAACCTCTAAAGTGTGGAGTTACAAAGGAAACAATTACAACGACCAACCCAAGAACAACTAAAACGAAAAGAGGAAGCAAACACTAGCTGACCACCAGAGCACCAACAACAGATACAAATGACACGACCAAAGACGCCCGAAGCCTAAGACAAGTCAACACCTGCAGAGAAGAGGACACTCAGAACGCCCGCGCATCATCAATTCTTTACTATCCCGGAGCCAAAGGAGGGGGCAGAGTGAGAGGGCCATGCAAGACGATGCCTCCAAGGAGAATGCGACGTCGACGCCGCCATTGTCCGACCGTTCACAAAGGAGCAGTCCAAGTCTTCACTTGGCGAGCCCGAATGAAATTGGTGGCCGAGACAACGCCCCCAACAGGATAAACTACGTTAAAGAACGCAGTCATTATCAGCACCGACCAATGCCGTGCAAGGCTTTCGCCAGAAGGCTACCAAATTCAACTCCACGCAGCGACCGACCACAGATCCCTGGATGAGAACAAAATCGATGGAATGGCAGCGAGAAAACTAAGCTGGTGACAATGAAGAACCACTGCAGGCGCTGCACGACCGAGAGCGACCAAGAGTCTGCCCAAGATTCAACAGGTGTGAGGCGCTAGACCAAAGAAGGATTCAACCGATGTGAAGCGCATGACCAAAGACACCTCAGAGGGCATGGGGACGAGGGCGTCGGCCTACGCGAGAGCGGAGGCGACCACCAGCGAAGGTGGAGCTGGCGGCGGTGTTACTGTGCCCAGACCGTCGACGTCAAAGGGGGCGAAGCCGGGTCGGGTGGTGTGGCGGCCGGCGGCGGCGGCCACGGTGCAGGCTGAAGGCGGGCCCGCCAGATTCGAAGGCGCCGGACGCGAGTCCCCCAGATCTGGCGGCTGGGGGCGGATGAGGCGACCAAAAAGCGCGAGGCGGCTACCCGTGCACGAGGGCCGGCGGCGGTGGACGGGGCGCCGGTGAAGGGGCTGTCAACGGCGGGTAGGACGCCGATGAAGGGCGGCCATGGCACGGGCCGACGACGGGCTGCCAGATCCGAGAGGGTGGGGCGCCAGGCGCGGGTCCCCCCCAGATCCGGAGGCCGAGGGCGGAGGAGAGCGGTGGTGGCGACCGGAGCACGAGGAGCCGGCGACGGTGGCGGGGCGCCGGCGACGAACGACCGGATCTAGGGCTGTTGGTGATGGTGGTGCAGCGCGAAAAGGGGCGACCAGTGGGAGGAAAGGAGGAGGGGGGGAGGGCGCCGCCGCCGCCACGAGCCGACGGCGGCGGCGGCGGCGTGTCGCCCCCCGAGTCGGCTGGGGCGACGCAGAGGGAAGGAGCAGATCGTAATCAAGTTTTTCTTTCTTGCGTTCATACCGTTCATGTGGTTGGGTATATTATGGTACGCATAATCTTGACGATATACGCTGTTGTCACGAGTCACGAAACACGCATGAAGCTCCGGCGGCAAGCATGGCATTGAATCCCAGCGGCGGCCGCGCACAGATAGCCCAACGCCGGCGGCGTGAACCGACCGAGCGGCGGCGTGCTCGATCGCCGGGCATTGATGGATTCAGCGAGTGAGTGGAACGAACACGCGAGTCCGTTGATGCGCGGTGCCCCTGGGCCGTCCATTGAATTCCCCCCAACCGCCGCTTTGATGAGCGGCGCTCCCATCCGATATATCCATCCCATGTGACGTGACTGAGCTCGGTGGCAGTGGCAGAGCTGCAAAGCGCTTTTCCGCTGTGGGCCAAGTTTAGATCTAAATTTGGAGAAGGGTTTAGATCTAAATTTGAGGAAGGTAAGCTTGGAACTTGTAGCATTTTATTTGTATTTATAAATAATTGTCTAAATATTGATTAATTAGATTTAAAATATTCATCTAATAAAGTATAATAAAACTGTACAATTATTTTTTAATTTCATCTATATTTAATATTTTATACATGTATCGATATTTTGATGTGATAAGAATTTTTTTTACATAGTGAAATTTGGGATGGAATTTGGAACTAAAAGGTAGGGTTACTGGAGGTCAAGGCCAGCCATTGGGGTTACGGGCAAGCGTCCAAGAAGATTTTGTGCAGGTGTGGTCAGGATTCGGTTGGGGATTTGATGCGTAGAGAGAAGAGGAAAAGGAGGCGCAGGCGAATTCATGAGATGGCCAAATGGGCCAGGCTCAGGAAGTCAGGATTCAGCTCTAAACTTTCTAAGCTCTCCTGCACCGTCCATGCGAGAGAGATTTGTCGTGGGCAATGGACGCATCACGGAATCTGGTGAAGATACTTGGAGACAGGTTCATACTCGGCGTCCGCTCGATCGATCCCGTCGCCTCCATCTGACGTCAATGGCTGTATTCGCGGCTCCTCTTCCTTGTGAGCCCATCGCGCTAGCCAGTGCAAGCCTACAGTTTGTACAATACCTCAGCCTAGACTGGCTGCTTGCTGGGACTGCACACTATAGATAAGAAGTAAATTACACTCATGTACAACAACTAGAGAGAGTGAGACACCAGGATTACTGGAAAAAATTACACCCCTCATCAAGAAAGATTACAGATGACAACGGAACCAGATGTTTTACAATTCTGGTACAAATTATGAGCTAGCAGAACCAATAAATCTAAACAAATAAATGAACAAACAAACAAAACTTGTTCTAAATGCATCTCCATATAGCCTATGGATACTTCTTTTTTAATGAGAGAACAGACACAACAATCATAGACTATGATACAACTAACTGGTAAGCACTGACAAAGGTTTCTCTTCCAGCTCCTGCCTGGTTATCACTCACTGCTACTGGTATAACCAAAAAAACCAACATCTAATCAGGCACAGGAAGCAACAAAAACCTGGTAGAATCCTGGCCAAATAGTGCGAGGCAACTGGGCGCAACCTGATGCCATGTCAAGATCAGTGGTTCCGATTGGCCGTTGCCTCCTCCATTTCTCATATCCTGACGCTAACACACGTTGCAGCTCCTCCGACAGTAACCGGGCAACGCTGCGGTTCCCACCATGTACTCTGGGTTCTTTATGCACTCTCCCAGGGCTGCCCATTTCTCGCAGCTCTCATTCGCATCAGTGCAGTTCCCTTGCACGTGATGTACCTTGTCAAATGAGGCCACGCGGATCCACTTTGTAGCTGACCATTTCTCTCCCTTTATGACCTGGCATCCACCATGGAGGCTCACTGAATCGGTGGCACCATCTGGTCTAAGGTTGAAGAAAAGGAGTGCGTCCCCTTTTCGTGGTTTCACTGAGCAAGAAGTTGCATGTCAATTGAGAAGTACGCAAAAGGAAGGAATACCAAAAACTGCCCCGGTTAGAAAACTATACCTGCAATGCCTTTTTTAGCACACTCTGATAAGGTTGGATCTTTAGCATCATCAAATTCCTTCAGAGAAATTCACAGATAATAAAGTAATAAGATACCTCAAAATAAACTAGGAAATGAGCATAAGAGATGCATGTATCCAAAGAAAATTTACCTCAGCCAAGGGGAAAACTGTTTCCCCTCCTTCTGCTACATCAGTTAAGTACAAAAGAACAGTGGCATAGCGATGACCGCCACGAAGAGTGTTAACATTGTCAGTGAAGTAATCATAGTGCGGTTCATACTTCTCCCCATGTTTATATCTTAAAACTTGGATATCTTCACCATTCTCTGATTACAATAGAACACCCATAAGCAAAAATACTCAAAAAGCGATACAAATATTTTATTCTTCTGGCAGGACTAGCCTGCACACGAGATTGAAAAATATAAACAGAAGGGCAACAAGGAAACATGTCAAAACAACTTATTTTATTATCAAAGCAGAGTTTTTGAAAACCAGGTGTCAGAACAGATGCTACGAAGAAAAACACTGGATTAGCTATTCCTCCAAATCAGATCATGTAGCTTGGCACTAAAGGAACTGCCTGACTTCTAATATATAAGATTTTGACTCTACAAATGATACATGCATACAGCCAACTAACATGAATAGCCATTCTAGAACACTCGAGTCAAATGATCAGACAAAGAGAGTGGGTTGCAAATTTCTAAAGGCACTAAATGGAAAGCATGATTCAACACACAGAGATCACGGCTTTTAGCAATATCAGCAGAAATTGCAAAGCACTCTTATCATGTAAATTCTGACAAGCACTACATAAGATGCCACAAAAGCAAAAAAGATTGCCGAATGCGGAATCTTCTAGTGTTAGGAGTTTTGAGCCACCAAAATGCAAGAATATAGAAGTGTTATTTTCTCAATGAGAGCCACAACCTTTTGGAAGGAAAGTCCATGCAGCAATTTTGTCCTCTATACCAGCAACAATTGGATCCTACACATTTGAGCATCACTGTTCATCAAGAAAGAACCATGTAAACAAATGAAATGCTTCAACAGCCAACTGTACTGTACTCTTGGACCCAAGCTACGATTAGTCATTTAGCCATTTGATGTCTAAAGAAAATATGTGTCATATGAACAGAAGATTGCCCCGTCATAGCATATTTTCATGTAACTAAAGCTCCCCATAAGATAATCCATATTTAATGCTTCATCCAAGTGAACATTCCAAAGAGATGCTCAGCCTCCACTAATAGATGAGATCAATCTAAGACTTGTTTTACTGCATACATATGAGTTGAAAAAAACAAATGCACATTCAGCTATGAATTCTCATCCTAAAGGGGAGCGGGGAGTGGGAGGGGACTCTGATCCAAACATGTGGTAGCAGTACCGGTGATTGGGATTCCAAAACTTGGATGCTAGGATCCAAATGCCAGTATCATACTCCCTCCATTATAGGATAACAACAGCTAATTAGTTAAGAATGAACCAACTAATCAGTATCATACTCCCTCCATTATAGGATAACAACAAGCTAATTAGTTAAAAATGAACCAACTAATTTAGCTTGTCATACTAAACGTGACATATTTAGAAACGGAGGGACTATTTATCAAATTTTAAAAAGATTGAGGAAAGTTCACAGAATGTTCAGAATTCCCCATTCTCATCCATTCAACCACAACAGCATTTTCTGTTTCTGCTTCCCCCTCTTCAGCAACATCTTGTATACTGAAAAAGGGGACCTAAGCAATACTCATCAGCGTGAATGGGCCAGAAAATGGGCTTTAGCTTGCTTCGAATACAAGCTGGTGTATCCCATGGCTGACAAGCAACAGGCAAACGTATTCATTCAACAATTCCGCATTTTGGGGGCAGTTTGTGATGCTTGAACTAGTGAGATGCCCTTTGTTGGAGATGATGCAATAGTACGATTGTGCAATATATATGGCAAGCTGATCTAGAAGTGTATTCTATTTTTTCTTCTTCTTGCATTCGCACCTCTTTAGCACATATTTGCACTTAAGATTGCCATGCCAGGAAAAAGGGGTTTATTTTGCAGAGGCAATGATATCCAAAATGCGGAATTAAAGAGACGGCAATAAGGGCCTAACCTGACCCTTCCTGAGGAAGGTGCCGGAGCTAGTTCGGACTTCACTGAGAGTGCTCTTGCCGGACACGTTATCAGCGACCGCCGACCTCTTGAGCTCCGCTCTAGCCTGAAGAAACGCAGACGAAGAAATCACAAAATTCAGTCGATTCCTGGCATTCATGATAAGCAGAGACAGGCATTTTGTGGGATTGGGCGCGGAAGAGTGGCACTGACAAGGGAGATGAGGTGGTTGGCCTCGTCGTCGCTGAGGAAGTGCTGGTACAGGAACACCCTGCGCCGACAACAAGCGCCATGGCTCGCGCGTCAGTCATCCCATTCGGTTTCGATGAAATCGAGACGGCGAACAAGCAGAACAAGCGATCGATCGATCTGACCTACCTGGGTTTCCAGGAGATCTGTCGGGAGTGGTGCGGGTACACGACGGCCGCCGGGTACACCGAGCTGCCCTTGCCGCCTCCCCCGGCAGAGAGGAGCGGCCGCACGGAGGCAGGAGGGCAGGGCCCCGCCCGTGGACAACTCGCCATTGCAAACGGAGAGATCCCTCACTCCACTCACTCACCTGCCCCGGAGGAAGAGAGGGGAAAGGGAAGGAAGAGGCGTGCGGCGGCGCGCGGTGATGCGAGCACGGCGGCGGCGGAGTGGCCCGTTGGAAATGGTCGCCACGTTCCGTGCGGGGGAGAGACAGATCCCCGCCGCTCAAATCCCGCGCCCCGTCGATCGAACGGCCACCAGCGCGCCAGAGGAAACGTGAGCGCACGAGCGGCAAACGACAGAAGGCAAAAGTCCATACAGGAATCGTTGTCCGAACTACCAAAAGGTCTGACTGCCGATCTTTAAAAAAAAAAACTGACTGAATCGCAAGTTCAGCCTTGGTGGTCAATTCCTACGAACAAATTCCTAGCCATCTGATCCGATTTGCTGGATTGATTTTCTGATTTTTTTTAGAAAAAACAAGATATAAATAGACGCAGATAATTTCCAGTCCTCGATCCACTCATCACAGATCACAGTAGTGGAGAATCAAGTAAGAGGACACACTGTATCCTTTTCGAAAGATCAATACATTGTACACTTTGAAAGAGCGTCTTCTTTCACTAAGATTCAGTTCCAGAAAAGCTCAAAACTTGACAGCTACAAAGGTCAAAAAATACAAATTTTGAAAAAGAAAAACATGCTATGGCTACTATGTTGAAGCAAACGAGCCGTGGGGAAATTTTGCAGGTATACAATATAAACTAATGTCTAACTGCTTCTTTCGAAACTGTACTTGATTACATTTGCTGTACAACATAACAATCATAAGATCTCTTAATCATATCTCTGGTTGCAGAAATTTCCCCTGGGAAACAGATACCTAGACGTCCTTGTGAAGGTTACGCAGTATCATGTTCACAAGTCACAAAATCCTAAGCTTCAACGGGTGATTTTGATCCCAGCACCTGCGAATGGTAGTAGTTAGTCATGGCAATGCATGTATGCATTATATTACTGGCCTTAAGTGTTTTGCGCCTTGCTTAAAGAGATGTTGCTGCGGAGATAATTAAAATCAAGAAGACACATACCTTTGTTATGCTTACTTGTCGGCAACAGCTCTTCAGCACCAATTCTAATGTTAGTGTTTGATGAGCGTCGCTTTGATTTGCCATCTAGCATTTCAACCCCAATAATAAAGGTTCCACAGACAGGACGGTGGTCAGAAAATTTAGACTCCCCTCGGAAGTAGGATAGCTGAACAATATCATCTCCATGCCATAGTATTCTATCACACCTGAATATGTGGAACAATAAGCAATCAATCACTTGTATAATGTTTTCATGGCACAGTTGGTTGAACAGGTAACACATTAGACCGGTAGTTGGCATGAAAAAAAATGAAATAACACATGAAGCCAATTGTAGACTCAATTTTTGGAAAATGTAATTCCTGAATACAGAACATGTGAATTATCTCACTTTTTTTTACTGCATAAGGGAATGATTTCTCTTTTATGTTTCAATAAACTTGATCAACTTGCTGTCCAAATGTGATTTATCTCATCTAAAAAAAAAATCATTGTTCTTGTGGTACAGATAGTCAAAAACAGGGAAATGCCAGGATATTAGGTTGCAACATGTTTCTAGAGTCTGCATTCTGGAGAACCTATTGACAAGTGTGAACATTCAAGATCTGAGCATTTCAAAACTATCTTGAATATTGTACATACCAGGCTGGGGTTCGCCTCTTTTTCTTTGATGTGGCAGTCTCTCCAGCATAAGAATCTGAGTTGCAAGAGTACTTGTATGTGGGAGCAAAATATATCTTATCCTCACTCCACCCCTTAAATGCTCTTCCAGATGCACGCTGGATATTGAGCTGAGAAATATGTGCAAAATGTCAGTAAATTCTAGTCTTAAAATATGTGCAAAATGTCAGTAAATTTAGTATCATTTAACCATAGTATAAAACAAAGACACAGATTGGTTTGCGGTTTCTCAATCCATAAATAGTCTTCCTTCTTCTAGAAAATAAAGGTGCTATATTTTAAGAAGTTTACCTGATCCTTTTCAAAAAGGGCATCCCAGTTATTTTCAGTCAGAAGTTTCTTGGTATCCTCATAGCTCAAGGAAATACGGTAGTTCAGATCCCATAACCATATCGCTCGACTGAAATAAACATCACGTGAATAAGAAAACAGATGGCAGCAAGAAACACTTCAAAATATTTGCGGCGTCACTTTCTTACTCATGGTCCAGAATTTTTTCGGGGATTCTTCGCCCAGCTCTTCTACAAATCCTCCGAAATTGTGTGAGCCTCAAAATCTCAAGCACATCTAAATTCCGCCTCAATTCATCGCCTTCTTTCTCACCTGAAGCCAAGTGGCTGCAGATGAAACAAAAGCTTGTCTGGTACAGTGTCATGCTTACTGATATACAGCCCTGAATAAAAAAGCAAGCATCACTTAAGGGATCTAATGCACTGAATATGAAATGATTTTATATATCTCGTTTTTGGTTCTTACCTTGTTTCCAAGATATCCCATTATTCCACGACCAACACAGGACGTTCTCAAATGGCCTATATGCTGCACTAGTTCTTTCTTGGCCCATACTGTGACAAAAATACCAACCATTTGTTTGCAAGATATGAGGTTATACTTAAGCTGGTCCCTGGAGGCAGAAGCAGCCGAAGTAACGCCATCATCATTGAGACCAAAAATGTCGTTCAATTTGTCATCCAACTCATCCTCTTCTGAAGAGTCCATTTCATTAGCATATGCTTGTGGGCACCGAAAGCAAGCGTCTTTGTAAGATTTCTTGGCCATTTCCACTGGGCAATTGCAGAATTTTAGCTGTTTTCTCCGGGTTGGCATGTAAGATTTCCTGATGGATTTCAAGGACTTTTGGAAGATTACAGAACCGCTAGCTGTTCTTGAACGGTTGGAGAATGAAGCATCAAGCCCTGGCGTTGATTGGGATGAGGTTGGATCAAGGGAGGGAGATGGTTTGTGCTGAAATATATCTGCATCAGTGTCAACTGGTCTATTTAGCACGCGGTTTATAAGAGCAAGCCATCTTGCAGCTGGTTCATTGTCTTCTATCACAAGCACATTACCAGCATTGAGAGGGACAATTTCCTGAAATCTGTTAAAAGACAAATAAGCAGAGATGTAATGGCATCTTCTGTCGAGCTAAGCAGTAAAAACATATACCAAGCCTTAAGAAACATTAACTTTATTTTGGAAAACACAGAATCTCAGTTAAGCCCTGTTCGTTTGGCTTATCAGCCAACAGCCAGCAGTATTTTTTTCTCAGCAGAAATCAGCACCAGCCACCAGCCATCAGCCAGTCAGCAATATTTTTCTCTCAGCACAAATCAGCACCAGCCACCAGCCAACCGAACAGGCAATCACTATTTTTCTCTCAGCACAAATCAGTTTTTTCTACTGAGACCGTGTGATCTAAGGTATCAAGAAAATCCTAGATATACTGATGAATACTAAATGTAAGTATATCCTGGTGTTGGCTTATCCCTCTCGCTCCTTTTCTTTTCTTTCTTTATTTGTTCCTTGTAATTGGTTTGTAACACTGTCTCCCTTATGAAATACATGCATTGCACATTCTAAAAAATTGTAAGTGAAAGCAGCATAGAATAAAACATATGGGAAATATTACACATTTTTATGAGAAAATGATAGCATTGCAATTAAAAATATTGATATGGATAAAGTTCTGAGTTATGATGAGATTGGTTACCCTAAAACATAAATATCTGAATGATCATCAGCAGGAAGAAAGTCATCCAGTTTCAACTCAGCGGTAGGCGCTTTTCCTCCAACATTCCATGTGGAGACAAATATCCTAAAAAATAAGGAACTAAAGATTCAATAAATTGTTCTGATTTTCATGTATAACTGAGCATGCAAGGTTAATTGTCTGACCTGATTTGTTCGGATTTTGTAGAGTTTGAAGAGTGGCTTAGAAAATGGCTGAGACGTATGCTCCTAACTTCTGCTTCCATTTAGTCCAAAAAAAACAAATAAATAAGCCAATCAAATTAAACCTGCACCATCAGTAGAGTTAGCCAGGGAGCAAATTCAGGATAGAAATTAACCTGAAAGTTTCCGGAATGGGGATGAAGATGGTGACTTCGGGTTGCTTGATCCACACTTAGCTACAATAGACAAGAGACCATGAAACAGTTAGTTACTATTTTGTAATCAAGATAAAGTAGCAAAAGTTGTACTGAATGCAGTTTGTACAAAATGTTGAGGTTCCGAAATGAAGAGAGCAAGTGCAGCAATATATGAACATACTTGAATTTATTCGATCTCTTCATTTCATTTCAGAAATTCAACATTTTGTGCAGACTAAAGTTAACCCATCACCCTTTTCAATCCATACAACAACAACAACAACAACATAGCCTTTTGTCCCAAGCTAGTTGGGGTAGGCTAGAGGTGAAACCATGTTAATATCCTTATTCTGGGGGTTGTAAAATCATTTTTTCACAAGAAACAGTAACCCTTGAAGTCATGTCAAAATGCAATCTGCCGTATGGAACTTTCACATTGAACATATTTTGTTCCAATCTGGTTGGTCAGAAGAATAACATAGTGACTGGAAAAAAAGAAATTCTTTGGGGCATCTTGCTAGGTTTTACATTGGCTCGCCGAGCCTATCACAACCCTCCTCCTTTACCAGGGCTTGGGACCTGCTATGTTGAGACAACATAGGCGGAGTTGATGAAGTTTTTCAAAAGAAAGAAGATGAACTAACCTAAGATATATGTTACTGTTTATCATTGTACTAGTGGACATTAAGTGTTGATGAAGTTTTTCAAAAGAAAGAAGATGAACTAACCTGTAGAGCAGCTTGCACGGTCTGTCCTTTTAGAGACTTTCTTATCTTTTGTCCCAAAAAGCTTTGGCTGACAGCCCTATAGTACAAAGCAAAACACCTTTTAAGTCAAATGCTCCATTTAATTGCAATTATGCAAATGCATTCAGAATTTACCTAGGAAAATAGAGGGGAAAGGATCAAGGATAGACAGTTGAGAAAGAATACGATCATGATATGAACAAAGGTAAAACAATAAGCACATACATACTTTCATCTTTCCATCATCCGGGAAAGCCATCCTCTTTTGAAGTCAGAAGAAAAATGACAGCCTTCCCCCCTACAAACTTCAACCCTGGGCACATAATTTAATAGAATAAGAGGCTGATAACAGATCATTAAGGCTATGACAAGTATGATGAGTCATGAAACTAACTGAAAAGTCCAGATATTAGCACCAGAGAGAGAAGCATGGACATGGAATTCTGACAGGATTTTAAAAGGGGAGCAGTTGTACGAAAACCTCACTTTTTCTCAAGCAAGTACGAAAACTACGCCGAATCCAGACCGAAACCATAGTTCCTCCACTGTTCGACTAAAAACAACAGAAGAACACCGCAAAACTAACCAAAAGATGCAAAGTTTGATATACATTAACAATTAATACAAACATTACGCTCACAAGTCCCTCAACGAAGAATGACCCTTTCAAAATCCAACCATTGGAATTCACAACTCTACACACAAATCGCAACAGAAGCCACGAGAAACACGAGAGCGAAACACATCGTGAAACCAGAGATTTCCCAGCAGCAGAAACGCACCAATCAGCAGCGGCCCAGTCCGGCCAGGAACCTCCGAGCTCCGCTTCCCCCGGCCGAGACCCCCACCAGGAGCCCTCCTAAAACCCCAGCGGAGAATCCACCAACTCCGCAACCATTCCTCCCAGACGCAACCCGAAAGCGCGGCGGCCGCGGCCGCGGCGGCCTCGGAGAGACGCCTCAAAGCCGGGGCTGGGTCTGCAGGAACCCGACGAGGTCACGGCCATCCGGGTCGGCCCCCTCCCCTCCTCCTCCTCCCCCGGGGATTAAACTAGTCGGCCGCGACAACTGTACAGCGGGGCGTGGGCCGGCGCGGTTCCACGGCATTTCTTGGTGGGGATCGGGCGAGCAAATTGTTTACGGGGCGCAGCGCAGCGCGAGCGGGTGGGGGTGGTTGACCCTGACCGCGAGCAGGGAGAGGAGCCCAGGAGCGGGGGGAGGACGAGGCCAGAGCGCTTGAGCGGCGCACGTGCGGCTCGCTGGATTGGGCTCGGCGCGGGCGAAGCGGATACGGTTGGGTTGTGGCCTTGTGGGTTGGGACCTGGGGAGGTGAAGGTCGCCAGGACGAGAGGCGCCATGGTCAACCATGTCCTTGCGGCCTTTATACCACTGCATGCCAGTGGTAAATCCTAAGCTTGCAATTGGTGAATTCGTTCGTCATTTCATTTCATTTTCAACCTTGTCCGGAAAGTTTTATTTGGAATAATCTTAACGAGTCCGGACGATCCCGGGTAAAGAAAAATTCAGAGTTTCAAAAGGATAAGATATTATTATATTATGTGGATTGTACACATGGTTTATGCCAGCCTATTTATTTTACTAGCTGGTGAGCATCGAGAGAACACGTTATGGATTTTAATACATGTTGTTGGGTGGCGCTAGCTAGGGGTCAAAAATGGCCCTTTCACCACGAGTGTCGATGCCGCTAGAGGAGGCACAGTGACAGACAACACTTGTCACACCTACATGAATCTTTAGCACTGTTGGAATTATTTGCATATATAGTATGTGGAGTCTCAACTGACTCAAAAGTGGTTACACAAGGTTACTCGATCTTATTTCTCCCTTTGCCGATGTTTTACTCGATGATGATTGCAACAGATGTGCGAGCTGAGGTGGTGTTGTAGCGCATTTATATC
>OAMR01000104.1:6555-32794 GCA_900205405.1 Echinochloa crus-galli | reverse complement strand
TTCCAAATTATTAGTCGTTTTGGCAAATCTAGATTCATAGTTAGTAGTATGTATCTAGACATAAGTATATATATATGTAGATACATACTACTAACTATGAATCTAGATTTGCCAAAACGACTTGTAATTTGGAACGGAGGAAGTAGTTCCCAGTTTTATGTAGTTGGATTGGCTTGGATGCTCCAGTTTTTGCTTAAGTTTGGTTTTGATGAGAACTTACTTTAGTTGGAGATTGAGTTGGATTCCTATGGATTCACTTTAGTTTGAACGCCCGACTCCGACTAGGTACAGAGACCGGCCGACGAATAAACGGAGATAGTCGGATTCGACCATCCCGTCCTTAAATAGATGCTTACCTCCCATAGTGCCATGGGAGATCACGAATAGCCGATCATAGCCATTAACGGAGCGATCTCCGGGCACAAGGTCGAGAGGAAACGCTTACTAAGGAAGCGAGACCGAGGGAAGATAGAGATGATCATCCAGCACGAGGAGGGACCGATGCGGCGGCTACTCCCCGACGACGTGCTCGAGGACGTGCTCCGCCGCGTCGCGCCGCGCGGCGTCGCCACGTCGCGCCGCGTCTGCCGGGCGTGGCGCGCGCTCATCGACGACCGCCGCCTGCTGCGCAGGGAGCTCCTCCCGCGCTCGCTGGCGGGCTTCTTGGTCAACTACAACGAGCTGACCTCCGCGGAGCTCTTCCACCGCCCCTCCGCGGACTTCACGGGCTACGCCATGCCATACGTCCGTGTCGGAGGTCACTGCAACGGCGTGCTCCTCCTCTACCACGGCCTGCTCAACCCCGCCACGCGGTGGTGGGCGCCCTTCCCGGAATCCCCGCCGCCGCCGTTCATGGGGATGGAGCGCTTCATCCAGGAGAAGCACCTCGTCTTCGACCCCGCCGCGTCGCCGTCGCACTGCGAGGTGTTCTTGATTCCTCGCGTTCCTCGCAGACTATATGCCGACCATCCCAGCGTCGAGAGCGCGGCAACATTGGGATCGGAGTGGCCACCGTCGCCGTGCGTGCTTAACGTCTTCTCGACCGTCACCGGACGGTGGACGGAGAGATCGTTCAGCCGTGAAGGCGAGGCCGCGGGGACCGTCGCCGACATGCAGATGGACCAACGGTGGCTTGACTGGCGACACTCTGTGTATTGGCGTGGGGCACTCTACGTTCACTGCGAAAAGGATTTTGTTATGAGGTACGTAGCCACGCGATGCTTTTCTTAAGGATCACCACCTTTTTCATGTTCATCAAGATCTTTCTTCACCAGAATATATACTGCTACTCGGTAGTTTATGAATGATGATTGATAAAATTCTTTTGGTAGATAATGCTATCTTTTGTTGCAGGCTTTCACTGTCGGACGATACATACCGGATGATCCGACCACCACGTGGTCTTGAAATGTGTGAATTCCTGCCTGTTCATCTAGGGAAGTCGGAAAAGGGAGTTTACTATGCATTAATCGATGACAATGGGCACCTTCAGATTTGGATCCTCGACGAATCACGCAGTCAAACGGAGTGGGTACTCAAGCATGGAAGCGGTTGTCAGCAACCAAGCCTAATCTATTTTGGACAGCAAGGTAACGGACCTTGGATCTTGGATAATGCTAACCGTCAAGAAGGTGACAGCATCGAAGCGCCGGTGGAATTGGGATCTGAATGGAATTCAGATGATGAAGATGTTCTCAACACTGAAGATGGGGATGAAAATCCCGACTTTGGATACTTTGACATTCTTGGATTCCATCCTTATAAAGAAATTATCTTCTTGGGCAGATCACTGCATAGAGGTAGAGGATTGGCTTATCACTTGAATACCTTAAAACTTGAAGACTTGGGTAACATATACCCAATAGACTACTTCAATAAGGCCATACATCCATTTATACAAGAGTGTTTTCCATACACACCTTGTACGATGGGACCGTTGCCAGTAGATAGTAGTTCCCAGCTGTAATAAGCTTGTATCACATATAACGACAACTTTCGAAAGGGTGACATATATGATATAATGCTCTGGAGTTAGCCTAATTTAAACTCATAATCATTTCGGATAGATATACTTATGGCAGATGTATCTACTAATGAATATATCTTGTGGACAGAAAAAAAATCGTGTTTCTTATCCTTTCTTGTGCCAATCATAGTTAATGAAACCGGAAAAGGCCGGTACCAATGACTTTGATAGCTCCATTTGAACTAAAAAATCGTTTAAGCAAACGAATTTAGATCGAAAAACCAGTGGAATGCTGTTTTTTACTTTTCCTCGAAGCCGGGAACCGTGGTGCGGTGGTGGTTAATATGTTTGTTTTCGTTAAGTTTACGTGATGATCGGTCGCGCTAGCTATTTAACGCGCGACCCATACGACATTGGGCTGGCCCAGCAGGCCCCGCGCCCCTCTCCTCCGCGCTAGTCTGTTTTAGGCGCCATCAGATCATTACGGCCGCACGCGGAAATAAAAACGGATCCCACCCTCTTTTCCAGGAGCTGACGGACGGGGCTCAAAGCCTTCCATCGATGCTCCGGTTGGCCGGCTTGCCAGTGCTCCGGTCACCGAGGAGTCAAGGTGAGGGCACGGACAAATGCAGAACGCCGAGGCAGTTTCATTCAGGGTATCCCGGCGGCGTGGCTCCGCAGGGCGGCGGCTCCAAGCAGTCGCTAGGGGGCAGCAAGGGGAGATAACTTGATCAGGATGCTTGAACCGGGTGGCTTTAGTGTCTATAAGCGCACAACGGCAGCCTCTATCGAGCGGAGTGAATTTGGGGTGGGGGAGATTGTTGCCCAACAAGCGACGATCACATGGCCACGGAAATTACTATCACAAGTCAGGAGGTTATGAGTTTCTGATAAAATGTAATTCTAGCAAAATTGTGAATCATGTATGTTTTGTTATTTGATAATGCATGGATCAAAATGTATTGTGCCTATCAATCTACAAATATTTTGGGTATCAATCTATATATCGCTGTATCAAGTTATGTATTCTAACTATCAACCTATCTATATTATGATATCGTAAGTATTTAGCATTATCAACACATCAACTTAACTGTTGTATCCATTGTGACTATCAATATACATATATTCTGAGTGTCAACCTTTTATTAGTTGCATCAACTTATATATTCTGTCCATCAGCCTACATATATTATGACTATAATCAATCTACATATATTCTGAATATCAATCTCTACATTTGTTACATCAACCTATGTATTGTGACTACCAACCTATATATATTATGACTATCAATCTATATATATTTTATATACCATCATGCATATTCGCTACCTCAATCTACATATTCTTACTATTAATCTACATATATTTTGACTATCAATCTATATATTTTTTAGTATCAATCTCAATATGTATCAACTTACTTTAATTTTTTCTCAAACAATAACTCTTCCTTTTTCTAACTGGAGCAAGAGAATAGGGACAACATCTCTACATGAAAAGATGTACAAAAGCATGTTCACGCACATAGTAAAACAGCGGGCTTTTGTAACAAATAAATAAATATAATTTGCTAATACTTTTAGTACACAAAAAATTACTACTTTGTACGTACACGTAACGTCCCGCATAATCCATACGATCGCCAACGGGCACAAATCACCATGCGTATAATCGATGCCGTCGCCGTCGTTCATTATGTGTGCACAACACAGAACAATATTGGAACGCAGGAACGGAGCGTATATAATATAGCAAGCAGGTGCCGCGCGAAGCGCCCTCGCGCATCAGCCTGTTGCCGCGGAAGAATGCGCGGAAAAAGAAGGAGGAGGAAGGAAAGAGGCTCGGCGGCAGAAAAGGAAAGGAGGATCGGGTCGCGCGATTCGCATTGGGCGCGACCGGTCGGGCGTTATCCCACTCCGTTGTTTTTTTCCCCGGCAAACAGACGTCTTGGGGCGTTCATTCAAAAAAAAAACACAAACGTCTTGGGCTTGGGCTTGGGCTTGGGCTGCAGCCCTGCAGGCACGGTGGCCCCATTTCGCAGTTTCCGCGTCAGCATCGGCCGGTCGTCCCTATCGTTCAGGTTTTTTTTTGAGCACACCCTATCGTTCAGGTAGGACCAGCGTCTTGGAATCGGAGAGTCCAAATCAGCGGTGGGGCCCGTGGGCAGCGTGGGTAAACTACCTTCGTCGTCAAGTCCTCTAGAGCGAGCCCACCAGCAGTTTGTGCTCCACGCCATGCCCGCCGATCTTGACTCTTTTGCCAAACCGAAGGTTTCCCTAAAAAAAAAGCAAACCGAAGGATGAACTGAAACGAGGTCGGCTCCCCTTTCCCCTCTTCTGTTTTTCACGGATCAAGTAAACGGCGGCAGCCGCCGGCAGGTGAGATGAGATGCAACTTGCGAGCGTTCGTAGCCTGGAAAGTGGATAGGATCATCTCACCTGGCGCGAGGTCAATGCCAATGCTGTGCTGCCCATGACAGCGTTGCACTGTGCCGGAAAATTCTTTAGAAACGGCGTGCGTATATATCTTCAAGTATCGACTCAATCCGTTAATATCTGTAACTTTGGTTTCTCCTTTTTTTTATTCGAAAAAAAGTATGAATGGAGGTGGTAGCTTTACTTGTTGGTAGAATAACATTTGTTTTATCAAAAGGAAAAAAAATATACTCCATGAAGGAAGAAGCCAAGAGCAGGGCAGGAGGATTAGCTGGTAGGCACCTTTGGCTGAAAGGGAGGTTTTATCAGCCAAGCTGCGAATTACTGGTACTAAATAAACTCCCTAAAAGGCGAAAAAGGCCACGGAAATCGTATGCTTGCAAGTCATAACAATCTTTATTGGTTGGAGATTTGCGCCGGGATGAAATAAAATATCATTCTCCCCGTTTAGAACCGAGCGACGACGATGGCCTCTAGGGGAGTAAAGAATCCAGCATGCCACCCACCTGACCCGTAACCTCAACTTCTTCGTGTTCCTCTTCTTCATCATCATCCTGCTACCTCCGCCGAAGCAACCGAGGAGGAGGGGAGGCGGGGGCTGAGGACCGCCGCCGCAGCCCAATCAGCTAGAGGGGAACAGCCGGCGCAAAGGTCAGTCGCCTCGTCGCTGAGCTTTCTTTCCCCCTTTCCTTCCCCTAGAAAAATACGGTGGTTTGTTTCGGTGGGGGCGATTGGTCCCGGTCCCTGACATCAAGAACCTGGAGGGCGATTGGTTTTTTCCTTCTTTTGTTTGTTTGCCCCTCTTTGGATAATATCTTGCGTTGTCTGAGGAAAGTAAGGGATCGCCTTGGCTGCTTGGTAGATAGATTGGGGATTTCTTGAGGGAATTGTTCTAGGGAAGATGAGTTTGCGAATAGTGCAATGTGAGTGAACCTCGAGCGGACAGGGAATTGGTTTCGTGCAGCGCGAGCCCCAGTGACTTCTGATGGGTTTTCAATCCCTTTTTTTGGAATAGAATCTTGTTCTTCAAATAGAAAGCATGGAATTGGGACCCGATTCTTGAACTAAGAATCTCGGCTCCTGATCTCCGCCTTCCCCGTCTCCAAGATCTGCCAGTGCGCCCTTGTCTCCAAGTGGGTCTTCTCTTCAGGACAGCTCGCTACTCCTGTTGCTAAAGAACCAGAAAAAGCCTTAATTTCTGTGTTAGATGCAAAACTTAGCTTTGTTCGTATTCTTGATGCCGATTTATTGTAAGATCTCCATGCCTGCCATTGCTGAGGATTTTCAGTCACAAATGGGCACTGTTGTCCTCATCTTGTTTCATCTATTCTTGATGAAATTGTTGTTTAGATGCTGCACTTACTCTCATGGATGATGAGTCGATCGATCCTTCGGTTGTTTGCTAGGGAATCTACCCTTCAACTGCAGTGCCTTGTTGACACCTTTTGTTTGTGTGCAATGCTTGATCAGCAGGAAGTATTTAGAGGATGACAGAAGCAGCAATTACAAGGTACTGGTGCCATGGATGTGAGCACGCTGTTGACATTGAGGTGGCCGTGCCTGAGGAGATCAAGTGCCCATTCTGCGATGGTGGATTTATTGAAGAGATGATTCGCGAGGAATTTGAGGGGTTGACCAGCCAGCGGTCAGAGCGGGATTTATCACAGTGGGGAACATTTGACCCCTTTGAGCAGCCAGGAGGGATGGCGGACAGCGAGGATGAAGATGAAGACAACGGCAGCGATGATGATATGGGCCGTGAGTTTGAGGGTTTCATCAGGAGGCATCGACGAGCATCAGCTCTTCGTCGAGTACTTGACAGCATCCAAGGCGACCTCAGAGCTGACAGGGAAAGGGACAACTCCATTCTGATCAATGCCTTCAACCAGGCCCTCGCTCTTCAAGGCTCAGTGCCCGATACTGATGAGGTCCGGGATGACCAAGGTAGCTCTAACACCGATGATGGTTTGCTGGAGGAGTATGTGCTGGGGGCTGGGCTGAGCTTGCTGCTTCAACATTTGGCTGAGAGCGATCCGAACCGGTATGGCACCCCTCCAGCAAAGAAAGAGGCGGTTGAGGCTCTGCCCACTGTTAAAATCGAAGAAGCCGTCAGCTGTTCAGTTTGCCTTGATGATCTTGGGCTGGGGTCCCAGGCAAAGCAGATGCCTTGTGAACACAAGTTCCACTCGTCATGTATCCTGCCATGGCTTGAACTCCATAGTTCATGCCCTGTGTGCCGATTTGAGCTGCCATCTGAAGAGACGAAAGATTCGAACGAGCCTAGCAATATTGTTAGAACGGAGAGTGTCCATGAGGAAGTCAGAGCTGATGGCCCTGGGGATGACAGTGAGAGCAGTAACAGGGCTTGGGCCCTTGTTCCTTGGTTCAATGGGCTATTCTCAACACCTGAACCGCAAACTGCCAGAGGTGCTTTCACTGATCAACAACCACCTTCAGATACTGGAACCAACCCGAGTGGGGAAAGTTGATTTCATCTTCCTTTGTGAATAATGCTCATACATCTGAGAGTAGCAATGGACCATGTTGGTAGAAAACTTCTTTTTCTGTTGTGATAATCCTTCTTGGATGAATCACAAGGTACAAAGTTTGTGGCTGCTCTGTTTTGCCATAGCGATCATTTAACCTTTTGTTGAGTTCATTGCTGCTAAGTCAATCTGCATCCTGTGCAATGCGATCACCTGATTTCTTCCTTCATGTTTACTCTCGTTTGCTCATGGCTGTTTTTAGATCTTTGTGAACATGAAGTAGAGATAAATCTCATCGTCAAATGGGAGATCAAACATTTGTGTCGGAAATCTATGGGTAGGAAGTACAGATATCAATATTGAGCAAAGCAACCTGTTCAGAATATTGTGAGCAAATTTGAACATCTGGTAGATTTTAAGAATTTCTTGTGGTATCTGTTGCTTTGATGGAATGCCTTTGGGATATTTACTGGAATCTGCATCTTATAATCTTTGAATTTATTCAGTTGCCCTTTTCTTTTGCTTACTATTGAACTATTTTGGTGCCTGCTGTTTTCTCTGAAACAAATTCAAGGATGTTTTTTCTGATACATGTATAGCCATTTCACTTTAATATCCAGTGGTTGCAATTACTTGGATGAGAAGTTCAGAAATGCATCGGATGGTTTAGATGCATAATCATACCGAGTTTACTCAAAGCAGTTCCCTTTTTCTTAATATATGGGGTGAACGCCCCATAAAAATTAGTCGAATTGATGTTTCACTTGTTATACAGCAAGCCTTTAGTGGACAACAAATGGAACTTGCTTCCAAAGGGACATCCTGGCTCGTGCGTTTTCTGTTGGTTGTTTCCTATGTGTTGTATTTATCGCATGCCCTTCCCCTGGTGCAGGCTGGTACATTTTTGAGTGGCCACGGGAACTTCTTCCATCTGTCTGCTCATTTGTAACCATGGCTTCCAGATGATTGCTAACCTCTCCTTTCTCCAAGAAAGGAAAAATGGCATCGTGTCCAAGCTAAACGCATCTCCACATCGGCACGTTTAGACACACACACGCAGCAGCAGCAGCAGCAGCAGCTATCTTTGCGTTAATCAGGGGCCTTGGACGGTCCGTGGATGTGATTAAAAGCGCGTTTAGTGGCTGCAGGATCGGATCTATTCGCAGACCTTTGCATCGCCCATCTCGTTGTTATTCGTCCGGGAATGTACGAGGTGCCCGAGCATGGACGCATAATCTGAAAATCAGTGACAACCGATCTCCCCCGGATTCCCCGACTGTTTCAGGGTTCCGCGGTACCCAATCCGTAGTATTTATTTAGTACTTGTTCTCTGGCTAATGTTTTTTCATTTTGTTATATTTTAGCTAAAATTTAACACCACCCGTTAGTTTTTTTTTATCCAAACAAAGGCTCCTGGCTCAGGGCCGGCGAAGTGTAGTACTACCACCCCTCTGTGCTCGCCTACTTGTGTCGCTGTCCGGCACTGGCGCTCACCGAATGCGCGACGTGAAATCGTGATGCCGTCTCGCCTCCACCCCGGCTTTCGGCACGGCACCTTGGCCGTCGCGGCGGCGCCATCGCCCCAAAAAACCCCGCCGGGATCCCCCTAGCCCTATCGGGACGCGGGACGGTAAGATTCGGCCGCACCGCCGCGGACGGACGCGAAGCAGCTGACTTCCGCCGGGCGCTTTGCTGCCTGCTGCCCCAATCGCGCGCCCGGAGCGCGACCGCAGGCGCAGGGTGTCACGGTACAAGCCCGCGCCCCCGTGCGTGCGCGGGGGCCTCGGAACTTTGGATCTGCTGCGGGCGGCTGCTCAAAGCGAGAAAGATCAAAGATGCGCCCGCCGCCGCCGACCGTGACAGGCACTCTCGCCGCCGCGTGCTTTGGGATCGTCGGGGAAAGGACTTGTCTTTGCCCAATCCCAGTCTGGTTCGGATAACCGCGTTTTGAGTGGCACCGGGAAGGAAGGAGTTCGTTTGGATTGTTTCCAACGAGCCAACAGTATTTTTTTCCCAGCGAAAACCAGCGCCAGCCACCAGCCACCAACCAGTCAGCAGTGTTTTTCTCTCAGCAAAAACCAGCGTAAGCCACCAGCCACCAGCCAAACGAACAGGGCGAGCATCGGTACAGGTTTACGGAGGCCTAAGGCCGAGAGTCGCGCCAGCGCGACAACCTGTTCCAAGCACAAAGCCAGCAAGTATGAGATGCTCATTGTCTGCGTTTCAAATACATGTCAATCAAAAATGAAAGCTACAGCCATGGAAAAGATACTAAATTTTGTCACAGAGAGGATGGAATTGTCATCGTTAGAGATGTATTAAAAACAATACTAGTTCAAAAAGAGAATGAAGGATCCAGTGTGCATCGCTAATACAGAACACATCGCCCTAGATATAAATGTGTAGGTTCTAACCATGATGCTTTTCTAATTGTAGCCAGAATCCCACCAAATCAACCGAAATATTGCCCCCCTACGGGACGAAAATTGGCATCAACCGAAATATAAATGTGTTGGTTCTAACCATACACAACACAACTAACAGAGGTATAGAAAGCAAATGTGGACGGTTCAAAAGTGAAATTTTAGCACCAAGCAACTGTTAGACGCCGATCGTGAGGTGGAAGACAAGTAGCACATCCAATAACACCATTGGCATTAGGCTTTGCTAGATAGTCACCCGGGCTCTTTTTCCCAGCCCAAAGCAAAAGCATTCCAAAGAAAGAGATCAGATACCTGTGGAACCAAAAAGAGGAGCATGGACCAGAAAACTCTATCCAAGCTCAGCTTCAAAAACATTACTAACATGTGAGTGATGATAGTACACAAAACAGAAAGGTAGTATGATTTTAATTGGCATGTTTGTAATGAGTTGACAAAGTTAGATCAAAAGGACAAAGGTACAAGCACGACTTAGCATGGTTCAGGAAGTAATAACAAGGAGAAAGGACCTGCAATAAACCAGGAAGCAAAATGTGGAGAAACTACCTCATTCCAAGAGGAATACTGCTTGTGACAACAACTGATGTCAATATGATCATTGGAATATTGAAAAGAGGGACAAACCAAAAGCACTGACCAGGACTAGAAATGCCATATGCTCCAGCGATGCTCCCGAGGAAAGAATATCAAAGATGTTCGCCTCATCGCCTCAATCTGATTTATTTTAACCAGAGATTTCCTTCAAACAAATCCAACCATTAGCACAAAGCATCAGCGCACATCATACATGTACAGCTAGCTATAAACAATGCAAGAAAATATAGAGTGCAAATTTGGCATTAGATACCATATCGGGAAGGAATCCTTCAGGTGCTTCCTCACTGCCTGTGAACTGCAAGGGCATCACAAAACCACTAGACCAGACTAGTTGCTCAAAGAGCATCCCCAAACAGTAACTATCACTAAGCGTGAGATAGTCGCCGCCGTGATAGTTTATTTGCATTCTCAGGCAGCATATGTTCTGTGAAAGCCACAGAAAGCTTCTTTGCCGCACAAGGAATATTGAGATTAGGATGCCGGCAATGCGAATAAGAAAAAAAAGATTTAGGTGGATTGATGAGAAATGCATATTGACGAAAACCATAGCTCGCTGGAAATGTGCAGGCAACTTGAGGGTGAATACATGCTAAGGACACTGAGAAAGGAATTGATGCCTAGGAGATAGTTTGAGCTTGAGAATCTATGTGTTCATGGAGCTCATGGTGTCTAGACAAAGACTGCAATCAATAAATGAGTAGCTTGTGCAAGCGGGTTGTGATATTCATAATTAATTTTAATTGGTTGGTGTCCTGCTCTGTATGGCCAATTTATAGAAGATGACCAAAAAGACTACAAACAAGAAACTAATCCTCCAGTCCTGAACTGGTGTACTCCTGGCAATGGATAAGGTCTTTAGACCCAAATCGTATGATCTTGTTACACTTGTTTCAGACCAGTTTGTTCAGCAGCCATTGCCATCACAAGCTCCCAGTAAACACTGTACAAAGATGTGGAGTCGTATTACAACGCGCTAAACTACAAATGCTCAAACTTAGGTAATCAGAAGTCAACCAGTCTGGGTTTGGCCTCACGGGCACTACTTTGCAGGTTAATAACGGAGCTAGTTAGCCACACATGAAGGTGCACACTGCACCCCAACTTGTATGATATCAACTATTCAAATATTCAAATGAGTTTTGTTCTAAGAAGTGGCAGATGCAAGATAGATGGCGAGGTAATCCCCAACACATAATAACCATGCTAGGGGGAAGGGTTGAAGTTGAACCTAGAGCAGGGGCGGAGCCAGAATCTGATCAAAGGCGGTGCTGAGACTCTTGAACCTAGAATACCTTTATGTTTTATGTGCCAAATTTAAGATTGAAAGGCTCATCCTTACATGGATCCGCCCCCTGAAGATCCGCCCCTGACCTAGAGCCCAGGTATCACCTAGGCGGCTGCCTTCCCGAATACATAACCGGGCGTATTTATCCATACATTCTATTGAGTTCACAGCTCTGCCTGCACCAATCAGATGGCGTCACTTCTTGCTGTTGAGTTTTGGTGGTAATCATATATCTTCTGCAGGGTTAAGATGAATGCCAAGTTATCTACATTACAGATATTTTTTGTTGTAAACATAAATCTAATTCAATGATACAATAGCAAAGTTCATAAGATCTAATTATCTGCATATTTTTTTTATCTCATCACTAGATTGTGCAACATGGTTCCTACAGGCAGGAATAACAATAATGTATTTCTGTGATAAGCCCATTTCTCATATCCTTCATATGCACAATACATGCAAGATAGACTGGTATTTCATATAATCTAACAGGTTCAACTTTCTTTACTAGAAAAATATAAAATAAATCCAATGACCAGACAAACACTCTTATGCCCTTTCTTTCTATTGACCAGATAATGAAATCTCCTGTTATCTAAGAAAATAGCCATTGAGTAACAAGTTTGAAGTGTACTATGATGGCTCATTGATAATATTTCCTACAAAGTAACATAATTAACTTTCTTATTTACAAAAAAAAAGCACAGAATCTCCAGACTATCGTATGCCCTTTCTTCCTATTGACCAGATCAATAAGATCTCTAATTTCCTAAGAAAGCAGTCGCTGAATAACAATTAACAGGTGCACTAAGTTCACTAAGTTCGTCATGACTCCTTAGTTCAAGCAACCATTCCACTAGCCTGCTACTGAACCAATAAGGCTCTAGGCTTACACCTTACAGGGTTGTGCAGAGGTAACTCATGTAAAAGTAGTCGGTAGAAACTAGAGCACAAAACTTTAGGTTATATGTAACTTACAATTCTAGAACTGCTATCCAGACCGATCTTTACAGCTGAATATGCCCCCACAAGTGATGCTTCTTTGCAAAAGATGAATGGTACAGGGTGATGCTTTCGATTCTTCCATCTAAGACTTCTTTATATGCTGATAGCTAGACAGCCCACCCTCCATTCCAAACAGCATGCACTCTCTGATAAGTACATAGAATGTAGAAGAATAAATACAAATTATCAAATGAGTAACAAAAGTAAATTGCAGAAAAGGAAATATAAACATATGTTTCTGCTCAAGTCATTAACACTAACTCTACATAGTACAACCATCAGGTCTTTGTGTCTCAAACAGCATGAGAAAAATTAGCAAACATTCCAAATCACTCGAATCTTCCTAAACTTCATGAGGTTTCTAACCTATTAAAAAAATATTGGAATAGGGGAAGTTACGGTTACTATTCCCCATGACTATCGAAGAAAACTCTAAATGGGAGGGGACACAGTAATATCATTAGAGACAGTGAAGAAGAAAGAGAGAGGTTCTTGGTATTTCTTTTCCTTAAGTGAGAGCTTGAATAATGTCAGCTTAAAAATCTTACTAGTGCTCTTGACTGTCAACATACGTTATTAGTATGGTTCTAGAAGCACTTCTTAAACCAACCAAATATTATACAGAGAGCTAGAGCAGAAGCACAGTTAATCACCATAGTTAAATTGCATACATGAAACACAATGTCCCGAGTTCTCGAGCATACCATGATATATAAGGAAAACATTTACTCTTATTCTTTACCAATAGGAACGAAAATAGCTAAATGTGGCTGACATGCTTGAGTTTGATCTCAAGAAGACAACAAAACTAAGACTAGAAAAGCTACAAAGCAGTTGTCTTTTGGACTGAATACAAATTGATAGAATTTGTATTCATATCACTGTTTTTAAAAGAAAAATTTGGAAGGAACTAGACTGCCCAACATTGGCTTACAAGTGTTTCCATTAAACTTGGTTAGCTAAAAGCATGACTATAATGGACTCATTACCTATGATAGCAGAAGTCCAAAACAGTAATGGTTGTGTAACATATACAGAAACATAGTACATAAGTACTCTTTGCTTTGACTGGTGATGATTACAATCAAAGTGGTCTTGTTCAAAAGGAGATGATCCCACGTAAAGAGCATAAATCGCATGGCCCAAACTTTTCTGGACTGCAATGTGAATATGTACCAATCTTAGGAAAGGACACTGATGGAACTTATTCTTGCTCATATTCCACGCACTTTAAAGTAGTACAACGGACAGAATAAAATTGATAGAAAAAACTTCATTTCTGTAAGCAGAATAGCTCCTCCAAAAGGTATAACAGCAAGTGTCATCGTGTCGCTTGAACAAAATTAGCCCAAACTGCATCAGATTCCACTATAAACAATAATAAATTAAATCATGTACCATAGTGCAGCAAGACAACCATTCGTAAATACCAACAAAACAACCTCCAGCAGACAGCATAAAGAAGCTACTCTACTCAAAAACATTTTTCTCTGGTGATTCATAAGGCGTAAATTCAGAGGCATCTTTCACAAACTGAACAGATCAGATAGCAGAATCAAATGACAGAAAGTTACATGTATGATAAAAGTATATCTTGCTTCATCTATGGGTGTTCGTGTTTATCTCTACACAGGTGCACCGTGCACACACAAATCAACTGAAATAAATCGATCAAAAATACTGAGATAAAAGTAAGGTGTACATAGCAGTCACAGGTTGAAAATCAAAATGAAAATTTGGGGTTATTGATTCCAAAATAGCTAAAGATAGCATCTTCTGTTAGTAGGCTTAAAGATTGTTCTTTCGATGTTTGTTCCAAGATGCTAGATTCTATGTTTTCCCATATAAGGAGCGCCTCACAAGGCCCTCCTTATCAACCTGAGAAGGCCAAAAGGGTATCAACAGGCTTAAGGTAGGACAAGAGTGTCATGGGCATTCCAGGACTCACCTTATACCATCTGAAAAGTCATCTCCAGGTACTTCGAATCCAAAATCCTCCTGGTAAAGATGTACCTGTAACTGTGGGAGTAAAAATTATTTTTCGGATGTCACAGAAATACAGGCTTAGCAAGAATCTTCAAGCTCAAGCGAATGTCAGTTCATCAAAGAATGGTAAGACCAAGTTGTAACTCCCATCTTTATCATTATAGGAACAGCATAAGAGTTAGCAACTTGTTACCGATTTGCAGCCATAGGATGTACGACCATTGTTGATAGGATGCCCGGAACAAGTGCACCAGCAATGAGCAGTTCAAATGTCATTCCACAGGCAGAGAAGTAAGTACTCTATGCTAACACTGTAATTGAATGTGATAATATTAAAACAAAAGTAATAGTCTCTTTTCCTGGGTGTAAGGACTATTCAAATTGGTGAAGCACTTCAAATGCAAATTGAGGTTCAGAGGCAGTTAAATGAACAGCTTGAGGTGAGTTACTGGCACCAGCAAGATTACACTCTCTTATGCTAGATTTTTCACTTGGTGGATAAGGTATATCAAAGTAACACAGAAATCAAGCATGTTAGCTAGCAGTTCCAAACTTCCAAAAGAGAATAATAAAAAGACTATGAACTCCAAATTACCTCCTTTAATCCGCACTTGACCCCCAGGATGACAAAATTCTTTACTATCTAGATTATTTTTTATTTAGAACCGAACAATTTTCATGTTCCAGCAAAGTCACACTTAGTGTTTACAAAATGGACTACTGCTGCAGTGATTCTTAACTGAAGTTGAACTGGCAACAGGTGCAAAGGCATCTACAACTACGAATAGAAGCCCAAGGGAAGTACCTACAGGCGGTTTTAGAGCAGGCACAAGAGACACTTGGAAAACAGAATTTGGGTCCTGCAAACCTTGAAGATGCAAAAATAAAAATATCAGAGCTGGTATCACAAGTATCAAATGAATGCTTCGGCAATACAATTACAGATATAAAAGAAAGTTCAGGTGTGCATAGACTAGAGCCCAAACAAATCCAGTTTGTTGAAAGTTCAGCGAATAATTATTTGACTGCAGCTGAAGGATTTATCAAAGAGCACAGACTACAGCATCATGGAGTACTAAAAGCATATGATGATAGTTCATTAATTTGCAGAAAAGGATCTCATGAACATGAGACCCAGTTTGCCCTTAATAGAAGCCTAAGTGAGCGTAGGATGACTCATTTGCAGAATGAGAAAGGGTACAGTAAAGAAGAGTTTGGGTACGAAAGTGACACAGAGATGGCACCTGAGTATGTTACACCTCAAAAGAATGGTGGAGGTAGCACTACCAGTTCGGCGTCGGGAAGCAAAGGAGATGCAGAGAAGCCATATCTCGAGGAACCAAACTGCACGAGACAGGCGGTTGAATACCCCAGAGAAAGCAAGCTACTAGACTTTGAGCACTCGTGTCCAGGGAAGAAACTTGACCTGAACACCCACAATGTCGATGACACTGATCAAGCTTACAGACATTTCGACTTGAATGGCTTCAGCTGGAGCTGATAATGTGTAAGATGATTAAAGTGAAGAAATGAAGTTGCAAATAATTTCTTCCAGCATCGATGCCACTATTGGCACATGGTCAAACAATATAGAGGTATCACTTACATTTTGTAGCTCTTAGGACAATTCATACATTGGCACTCAGAGACTACTGCTACCCTTGCTGGGTAATATTTTAGACAGCCGTATATAATCATTTATTTGAAGATTGACTTCACTTCAAATATTGACATGGTCTCCTGTGTATAGGGAAAAGGATAAATTTATTTAGAACATGGCCATAACTCAAGAGTGCCCTAGGGTTTATCATTTTTCTTCTTCTAATTTCCGAATAGGTTGTTAGTGGATTATTTCTAGGTTTGTTGAGTAATATAATGGTTTTATTTAGACAAGTAATTGTTCATATAATAAATTACTAGAACGTATACATATGCTAATGTGAAGAAATGTAAATTTGTTACGGTTGCTGCAGCTAGGTGTCCAGAATTATAACTTTGTTAACATTCTCATTAATCCGAGTCAAGACTTTGACAAAAGCACGGTTATTTTGGTTTGGATTGCTGTTGACATGGCGCCATCCTGTGACACAACATCTGCCTCACGGCAGGCAGCCCATTGCTTGATGCCTCGGCATATTCCAGTTTAGGCATATATTGCTGGTGGTGGCCGGTGGGTGGTAAAACGGGTATTTCTTGTCACAACAACCCAGGGCCATTTGGTTCTTCCAAAGCATCCAGTGGGCCTCTCCTCTTAAAGCAGACTGTTGTATTGTATTCCTTTATCTTTTCATGAAACGGTTAAGAATTTTGAAGCTGCCAACTGTTTGAACTTTTTTAAAGGAAATTTTGAACTATAAAATGTTTAGTAAATATACCCAACTTTTACTGGTAATTCCCAATCGAAGCACAACAAATCGATGTTGGTAGTGTTAAACTGACAACTTCACTAATGGTGTATTTGTGTGCATATCAGATTAACGCCTGGCCGCTTGTAGTCATAAATGCCAAATGAGATGGGCACGATTAACGGCATGAGACACGACTTTAAAAAACACTGCACTTGACCCTAAGCACAATTAATAGTGTCAGCCCGGCCCGATGGCCCTTCAGTGCTTGGGCCGCCACCACAGCCCCGTAGTGCCTCGATGCACAACATGATTAGGGTCAGCCTGATGGCGGCCCAACCCGGGCACGAAGAAGGCATGGAAATATTAGTGGCTCATCCCAACATCCCTCCACCTGGCCTGTTAACGTCCAATAACATCACAATCTCCTCAAACTCTAACCCCTTTCCCTATTTCTCCCAGTCCCGCCCTCCCTCTCATGCCTTCGCCCCCTCCCTCTCGCGTCGCGCGATGCCACCCCTGGCTCCTCTCACGGCGACGCTCCCTCCCTCTCACGCCCCGGCTACAAGCTCCGCAGATCCGACGCCTGGATCTGCACCGACTGCCGCACAAGGCACTGCCGCAGGGAGAATCTTTGTCGGTGGCTCCGGCCGCGCAGGCTTCTTCTGCCGCCGCCACGGTCGTCTCCTGCTCTGACCGCGCTAGCTTCCTCCGCCGCCACCACGCCGACCTCCTCCTCCGCCCGCGCCGGCTTCCTCTGCCACCCCCACGGTGGCTTCCTGCTCCGGCCGCGTCGGCCATCGGGCTGGCAAGGCCCGATGGGCTGATAATAGCCCGATGGGCCAACAGTGTCGTCGTGTCGGGCCGACACGAAAAGTAGGCCATTGTATCAGGTCTGTACCGGGGAGTCGGCACGACAGTACATCCCGACTTGGCACGAAAATGCCATCGGATCAGGTAGTGGACCAAATTAAAATGCAACAAGGTGCATTTTGTATACCAAATGCACACACCCTTCCAATTGCAGTCGCGGGGCTAGAACAATTGCAACTACGACACCATATCAATTGCAACTCAATGGAACTGATTGCAATTGATCCGATCCAGTTGCAACTGGACACGAACCAATAGCAACGGGACCCAACTCAGTTGCCACCTGACGCGAACCAATTGCAACTAGAGTTAACCCAGTTGCAACAGGACGCATAACAATTGCAACTCGGATCACGCAGTTACAATAAAAAGACTAAACCAATTGCAACCAGATGGTGTGTGTATTCTGTATACAAAATGCACCCGGATGTATTATAGCAAAACATGCCTCGGGTCGAGCCACAGCGGACTAGGGCGGGGCGGCCTGTTTGGATGTCTATACTTGTGGTTGGCGCCACGGCCGCATCAACGCAACAACAACATTCAGTGTATTTATGAGCGTAACAATATGCTTTCGTGGATTACACACTTCGTCGTCATCAAGGCCAGATTTTACTTGCTTCGGCCTTTACATAAGGGTAATGGAATGCACCGGCCCATGTATGCTCGGCTCGATTTGGAATGTTTTTTCAGGCCTTTTCAGGTCTGTCCATGAGTTCGGCCAGGCCTAAAATGCTCTCAGTTTATGTGGGCCGGAGGCCATGCATATCTTAAGCTCATTTTTTATTTTATTTATTATACGATTTTGCAAAAATAATTCTGCCCGATGAAAGTTTGCAAATATAGTCATCAACCGCCGGTTGAAACGGCGGTATGTGTAGTGTAGCAACTTACCGCCGCTTCAAATGTGGGCCTTAGTTGATTTCTCATTACTGAGGAGTGCATTAGCTGCTTAATTAGTTTACATATTTGGATCCATGTCAGTTGGCAGCTTAAATTTAGCTAGCTAAATTAGTAGTTAGTGGATTCAAATGGGACCATAAATATGGGTAAATAAAAAAACTAGTTACATGGTTTTGATGTACACGACGAGACGAATCTTTTAAGTCTAGTTAGATCATGGTAGAACAATGTTTACCACAAACAAATGAAAAATGCTACAATGTCCGATATGACCTTTTCACTTCACTTTTTACTTTTTTTTTTAGGAACTAAACACCCCACCCCTTGATCTTTTTTGACTTGGGTCGCCGGCCTCAGCGAATCAAGCCATGATTTGGGTAGCAGTGGCACCCGGCGACATCAAAGTCCAAGCACTCCCCCAAACTTTTCTTTTTGTTTTGTTTTGTTTTGTTTTGGGGGTGCACACTGCTCCGTGTCATGCGGCAGAAATAGTGCATGGGGAAATACCAGTGATGAGCCGCAGGTCCCGAGAGTTGCCAGTCAGTGGTGCTCTGATCTATGGAGTGGGGACATGTCTGTAGTGTAAACTGGGTTACCCTTTTGGGGCTGCATGCCCTAATGGCAGCTGATTTGTACTGGGTCTGATTTTTCCAAGCAAGTGATTGCTCTTTCTATGCCCTGTGCAACATGTCTAGTGGTGAAAATAAACTGATGAAGGAAAGATGATGTAGCTGTAGCATGTTCAGTAATCAGTAGTATACCAAAATTTGTTGGCGATCCTTGCCAATAAAAATGAAAGTTTTTTTGTGCGAGCGTCTCATTTCTTTTTTCTTAACTTCTCCTATATGAGGAAGGTTGGAGCTGTCTCAAAAATGGCGTGGATGCAGAGAAAGCAAAATAAAAGGACGTCAAACTACATATGTTGGCTTCTTTGAAAAAGCGAACATGAATCCTGAGGTCAAACATGATTAATTTCAGAATGACCTAAGTGAGACAACATATAGTACTCCACTCTCGTCAGTGCCTAGCTAGGAACTTTAGATACTTTTCATTATTATGGATTTGTAATATTTTCGGCATGATTTTTGCAGATGCGCAATGGAGTATTTGCAGGTACGAGTGATCAATTTCTGAGCTCCATTTCCGGCACCGGTCTGGTCAAAAGTGCAGGCAGATCTATGCTCGTCTCGCCTGCATGGCGATTGCGGACTTACTCCGTACTGCATTCTCGCATGTTCCCACAGTCCCGTATCCCAAGATTAAAGCCGCAATCGCAGGTGTCTTTTTCTCTTTCGGAGTTTCGGCTCATCTGAAAGGGAACACAAGGAACAAGCCTCTCGTCAGTAAAGACTAAAGAGATGGCGTTGTACTATCATTAATCTGTTAGGGTACTGCCACTACATAGCGTAGCAAGGACCATCAGGTGTTGTATCACAGTATCAGACAATTCAGCATGATATATTGCTATCCAAATTACTAGTACTCCATGCATGAGGAGAGAGGTTTGATGTGATAGGTGAATAGTGAAGTTTGGAGAGAGAATTTTTTTTAGAAGTTTGATGATGTGACCGGAACGACACACAAGCCGCCGGCACGCGCGGCGCGCGCGTATCAAACGACGTGAAAGAGGAGAAAAAATTATTCCGGCACGCCGCAGGGTGTCTGCCGATTCGTGTGTGCATGTGCAAAGTTCGGCTGCCCGCCCGCCCGGTTCGCGCGTTTATTTGGGCGCCAACCGCGGTAAGCATTCCTGATGAATTTTCAGGCAAAGGATTCAAATTTAAAGTTGATGACCTCCAACTCCTTTCGAGTTACTAGTATATATGAACCTCTAGGGTAAGTCCGCTCGGCTGCCACGAGTTGAATGAAATACAGTGGAACTTTCAGAATTTCGACGGCCAATGAAGTGTAAAATGTTTGGTTTGGAAACTATAAGATTCGAATGATTGATTTGTCTGGAAAAGTATTTTCATAATCTCATGAGTATATTTGTTTTTTAGATATATTCTAATGATAATAGATTACTAAAAACTTCTTTTACTCCTGACAAATTAGCAGTCAAAGAACCCCGTCAAGTCTTTTCAACCCGATGGGTACATTCCCCTGTCACGCAGGACATTTTCTTTGTCTCTAACTAGTAGGCACAACTGCTTAGTTGGTGCATGTTTATGCATATAGTAACTGTATCTAATCCACACAAAACAAATTTTTTAAAGCAAATTTAATGTCCACAAAATACAACCACCAATCCACCATTATTTAGAGGCTGCCGACTGTATTCTCCTTTTTGTTTTTGACACTCTTTTACATATGTATGTGTCTTATATACTAACGTTGTGCATATCTTTTTGCACATATTCGAGGTAATTGTAATTTTTTTGCAAGTCTATATATATGCCATCCTCGTAGGAAATGGCTGAAATGTCCTGCCATCCATCTCTGAAAGAAATCTCTGAAAGAATTGATGATAATTGTTAAAAAAGTTTCTACTCCTTAGCTCGTCCGTGCATTTTTTCCATGACAAACTAAATCCATTGTACTCCTTTTTTTTCTTTTCTTTTCTTACCTTTATTAGATACTCCTGAGAATTGCAATTGAAGCTCCTGCCTTTTTCACCTTCCTTTTCTTTTTCACCTTATATGTATATGGCCTTTTACTCTAGGACTAGGATGGCTTGTTGTTCAAGCATATATGGTATGTCCCTAAATGTTCTAAACCTATCTCTCAGGCAAGAAACACATGCAAAGTAAATTGTTGGCTCCTTTTTCCCTTTTGAGTACAAATACCCCTATTTTTTAATTAATAATCAGCCATTGAGGGTAAAGAAAACTACCGATATTTATACACTGCAAATTTTCAGGCTCTTGTTGGTTCTTCATAATGTAATGTGTTTTAATACTTATGTTAAAGCATGAGAAGGTTCTACGTGAACATTTCGGCAAGTAGATAAACCGGATTTTGTTTGGTTCCAAAGTCGAAACTCGTCCTTGTTGCAGATTTTCAGCATGCTTTGACTTTGAGCAGGGGGAGATATGTCCCATTTTCTGATTCTTGGGTCAATGCAGACAAATGAAAAGGACATGATGTGGGAAATGTTTGACTTAGCTACCATACTTAGTGTTCTTGACACGAGATGATATCTCATGAGCAAAAACAGCAAGATCATTATTGTAGCTGACTGTGCAACAAAGGAGTACAAGCGTCTGTTTCTTTTACATCTTTGTTTTTCTTAATGAAAATTTTGGAATGACTATTCATTTTAGTGCCAAAGAATGTACATGAAAATGCAAGGAAAGCAAAAGGGAACAAAAAGAAAAGCAGAAATCTGCCATCATCCTGAGCATACAAGTCTGAAAGGTGGGCTGCAGTACACAGGTAGTCAAGCCACCTTTGAATCTCTATCCATGTCCGATGTCCCCTCTTTCCCTCCAATTTATAAATACCAATGAAAACGTAAACGGTAAACGGAGGCTGGTCGGTGACCCATCGTTTAGTGTTTAAACGGTCTAGACTGTTAAGCAGCTAATGCACTCCTCAGTAATGAGAAATCAACTAAGGCCCACATTTGAAGCGGCGGTAAGTTGCTACACTACACATACCGCCGTTTCAACCGGCGGTTGATGACTATATTTGCAAACTTTCATCGGGCAGAATTATTTTTGCAAAATCGTATAATAAATAAAATAAAAAATGAGCTTAAGATATGCATGGCCTCCGGCCCACATAAACTGAGAGCATTTTAGGCCTGGCCGAACTCATGGACAGACCTAGCTGCTTAATTAGTTTACATATTTGGATCCATGTCAGTTGGCAGCTTAAATTTAGCTAGCTAAATTAGTAGTTAGTGGATTCAAATGGGACCATAGTAATTTGGATAGCAATATATCATGCTGAATTGTCTGATACTGTGATACAACACCTGATGGTCCTTGCTACGTTATGTAGTGGCAGTACCCTAACAGATTAATGATAGTACAACGCCATCTCTTTAGTCTTTACTGACGAGAGGCTTGTTCCTTGTGTTCCCTTTCAGATGAGCCGAAAGAGAAAAAGACACCTGCGATTGCGGCTTTAATCTTGGGATACGGGACTGTGGGAACATGCGAGAATGCAGTACGGAGTAAGTCCGCAATCGCCATGCAGGCGAGACGAGCATAGATCTGCCTGCACTTTTGACCAGACCGGTGCCGGAAATGGAGCTCAGAAATTGATCACTCGTACCTGCAAATACTCCATTGCTGCTCATCCATGCTCGATATAATCTTCTCAAAATAAGGACGGCAAAGAAGGGCATGCGACCATCACGCCAAAATTTTAGTTGCAAAGTAATCAAAGGACATGGTAACATGCGGTTCGGATTATGTCTCGGATGCAATCAAAAGCTAAAAACCGTAGATCACGGGTTCCGGCCTTTTCTTCAGTTTTGCTTCAACTCGCTCGCTCGCTCCCTCACTGTCCCCACCTGGAGAGGAGCATCTTTTGCTTTTCTTGTCTCTCCCTTTTCCTCCTCTTTTATTTCTGTTTTGTCCCAGCTCCAAGCCCAACAATCATAGCCTACTTAATCATGTCGACGTCCCACACCACTGAAACACAAGGAATGTAGAGCCTAGTGTAACAACATAAACATGTTGGAACGTAAAGATGCCCCCTCCGAGTTGTGAACTCTGAAATTAGAGGGTTCCTTTCGTCTTAGGAAAAAGCCTACAACAGTACAACATGAGCTTAGTACTTATTTTGTTATTTAACATAGCAATTTCTAGTGTATCTTTTTTCCCGAAAAATATTTTCTAGTGTATCTCATTGCAAACAATGGCAGCATGGCACCTCTCCAAGAACAGTAATAAGAAAGCACACGGAATTGAAGGATAAAAAAGGAAAGTACGTATACTCTCAAGATTATCCTTCACCTGGAAACACTATACCATATTTAACAGTCTCTAGTATTTTCTCAAAGGATCAAGGGTTACTTCTTCATAAATTTTGCTTGTCTGACGGAAGAAACAAAGTAGCAACCAAATAAGCAACATTTCCCAGCAAAAAGAATCGTGGGACACTTAGTAAATACTAGCTCTTAGAAATTGTCTTTAGTCAGACTAAAAATCGTTGGCTATTTGTGGAAAAAATATAGACGGATAAAAATGGCCAGCATCTGCAAAAATCATGCCGAAAATATTACAAATCCATAATAATGAAAAGTATCTAAAGTTCCTAGCTAGGCACTGACGAGAGTGGAGTACTATATGTTGTCTCACTTAGGTCATTCTGAAATTAATCATGTTTGACCTCAGGATTCATGTTCGTGGAGTTTGGTGTGTTGCATTGCATTTCGGTTTGGCAGTTTGCAGTGCGTGTCCATGGGAGGATGGAGCGAAGAGACTACCCAAAATTGTTCGCGAGTGCTCATCCTCGTCCTCCTGTAGTGTGAGCGTGTCGTGTTTTGGTTAGGTTGCATAGGGATTTCGAGAGATGGAGTAAGTGTTCATCCTCTTGCCCCTTGCGAGTCAATGAATCTTGTAATGAGCCCTATTTGAAATGCTAATGTTTTTTGAAACGATTTGAAATGCTAATGTTGTTGTTACTATGATTTTTAGAGTACACTGTTCATGTGAGGTGAGGCCAATAAAACTGTAAGCTGCCAAGTTCGTTGCAACTCCTGCCGAATAGCCATTTTTTTTTGCGGGTAAAAAAACTTTATTTGTTGAACGAGTATGTTCGTACCAGATAATCAGATCGATAAGATGTCCCCTCTTTCCCTCCAATTTATAAATACCACTGCTTTGAGCTCCCTCCAAAGCCAACCAGATCCCCTGCTCGCACACTCACCTCACTGTCACTGGTGCACTGCCATGGCCAAGAACGTGCTGGCACTCCTTGGCCTCTTGGCACTTGCATCAGTGGCGAGGGTGGCGTTCGGGGCCGGCGGCCATGACTACGCCCTGGCATTGAAGAAGACCATCCTCTACTTCGAGGCGCAGCGGTCCGGTGTGCTCCCGCCCAACCAGAGAGTGACATGGAGAGAGAACTCCGGGCTCTTCGACGGGAAGGCCAATGGGGTAATGCTGCTGCACAATGTGCTAGCTTCTCCATACCATTCATTCATCAAATCAGCTCAATGCCATTGCAAAGCATGGCGTCGTTAATGGTGTTCTCTTCTGTCATTCAGGTGGACCTTGTGGGCGGGTATTACGACGCAGGTGACAACGTGAAGTTCGGTTCGGGCTGCCCATGGCGTTCACGGTGACGATGATGTCGTGGGGCATCCTGGAGTACGGCAAGCAGATGGCGGCGGCCGGCGAGCTCCGCAACGCCATGGACGCCGTCAAGTGGGGCACGGACTACTTCATCAAGGCCCACCTGGAGCCCGACGTGCTGTACGGCGAGGTCGGCGACGGCGACACCGACCACAGCTGCTGGCAGCGGCCCGAGGACATGTCCACCAGCCGCCAGGCCTTCCGCGTCGACCCCCAGAACCCCGGCTCCGACCTCGCCGGCGAGACCGCCGCCGCCATGGCCGCCGCCTCCCTCGTCTTCCGCCACGCCTACCCCGGCTACGCCAACCTGCTCCTCGAGCACTCCAAGCAGCTCTTCGCCTTCGGCGACAAGTACCGGGGCAAGTACGACGCCAGCATCACCGTCGCCCGCAACTACTACGGATCCTTCAGCGGATACGGAGTAAGCATCCTTCGCCGGAGAAGATCGAGAACGAAATGCTCAGGCGGGCCTTGGATGTAATTAACGTTGATGGTGTTCTTGTGCAGGATGAGCTGCTGTGGGCGGCGGCGTGGCTGTACGAGGCGACGGAGGAAGGGTGCTACCTCGAGTACCTTGCCCGGAACGGCGACGCGCTGGGCGGCACGGGGTGGTCCATGAACCAGTTCGGGTGGGACGTCAAGTACCCCGGCGTGCAGGTCCTGGCGACCAAGTTCCTCCTCCAGGGCCGCGCCGGCGCGCACGCGGCGGCGCTGCAGCGCTACCGCCACAACGCCGAGTTCTTCGTCTGCTCCTGCGTCGGCAAGGGCGGCGCCGCCAACGTGCCCCGCACCCCCGGCGGCGTCATGTACCACCAGCGCTGGAACAACCTCCAGTTCGTCACCAGCGCCTCCTTCCTCCTCACCGTCTACGCCGACTACGCCACCAGGCTGCCCGGCTCCGGCGGCGCCGTCCGGTGCCCCGGCGGCGCGGCGCGGCCGTACGAGATCCTGGCCTTCGTCAGGTCCCAGGTGAACTACATCCTGGGGGACAACCCGCGGGGCACCAGCTACATGGTCGGCTACGGCGGCAGCTTCCCGCGGCAGGTGCACCACCGCGCCGCCTCCATCGTCTCCGTCAGGAAGGACCCGTCCTTCGTCAGCTGCCAGGAAGGGTACTCCAGCTGGTACCCGCGGCAGGCCGGCAACCCCAACGTCCTCGAGGGCGCCGTCGTCGGCGGGCCCGACGAGTACGACGACTTCGCCGACGAGCGCAACAACTACGAGCAGACGGAGGCCGCCACCTACAACAGCGCGCCGCTGCTCGGCGTCCTCGCCCGCCTCGCCGGCGCCTGCGGCACCGGAATGGAGGAGTACCAGCTGCCGCCGCCCGCCGCGAACCAGACGTCGCCGCCGCCGCCGGCAGCTCAGCGTCGTCGGCGCCCTCACCAGCACGCGGCGTCCCCGCTCGAGATCGAGCAGAACGTGACGAGGACGTGGGCGATGCGGCGCGCGACGTACAGCCGGTACACGGTGACGGTGACCAACAGGTCGAGGAAGACGGTGCGGGAGCTCCACCTCGGCGTGTCGGAGCTCCGCGGCCGGCTCTGGGGCCTCGACAAGGCGCGGTACGGGTACGTGCCGCCCAGGTGGATGGCGGCGCTGCGCGCCGGCGAGAGCCTCAGTTTCGTGTACGTCCTGCCGGGGGAGACGCCGTCCA